>ML833908.1:71515-84143 GCA_009831015.1 Picea engelmannii
GTATCGCCAGCTCTTTCGGGATATTGCACCCTCTACCCCTCATTATAACCAGTTATTTCATCCTTCACTAATGTCTCTTCCGGTGACTTCAGACCCCACTGTTGAGAGCTATTGGAAGGTCCAGTGCTATTTGAGAGGAAGGATGTTACATCTTCTAGGACACGAGCATTTGCTTTCTTTTTGATTCCCCCACGTGGACAAAAACCCTCTTACCCACATATATGCTTCTTTCTCATTTATGTATGATGCACATCTGACTACAGTTTGACTTTGATATATATATTATGTAGACAATCACAGCAAAAGGCTCTTGTTTCTATAGTTTCTCTCACCACTTGTTGCACACATTTCACACAACTAGTCTGACATCATAGGGGAACCACAGAACCCCCATCGTTCATGACATTTGCTCAACCTTCCTCCTATCTTAGGGGGAGTATCTGGTCGTACCCGCTCATCAGTACCTCCTTCACACACTCCTGTGAGTGCCACTATCTTAGGATCAGCCTGGCTTGGTTCTACATTACTTGGGTCCACTTCCCAAGGTCATTCTTTCACTCGCTCTCCTTTGCACGGAAGCGGGGGACCCACTTCCTCTCAAGGAGGGAGCACCAACCCACCTAGTCCTCATCAAGGGTCAGGTTCACAACACACCATGGCTGGAGCTAACCCTCCACCCCCACTACAGATGCCATACTTGGCCTCTCTCAACATTCCGGATCTCACCAAGCTCACTAATGATCCTATATTGCATGATGCCACATGGCCTGCAATGCCAACCAAACTTCCTTTAGACATACCAAAGTTTGAAGGGAAGGCAGGGGATAACCCCGCCAATCACGTCATGACCTTTCATCTATGGTGTTCTTCCAATAGCATCATGGATGACTCTATCAGACTGTGTCTTTTTCAACGCACACTCATTGGCCCATCAGCCAAATGGTATGTCGAAGAAAAATCAGGGTCCCACACGACCTTTGAATCCTTGGCCAAAGCCTTCTTAACTTTCTTCCAATTACCCATCCGACATGACAATGGTCTAGAACTACTGTCTAATTTCAAATAGTCCTCAGCCACCCACATTTCTAACCACATTCATGAGTGGCGTAGGCGACGTAGTTTGTGTAAAGCAGAAACCACCAAACAACAATGTCTTGACTGGTTTCTTAGATCACTTGTCGCTCTCCTTGGTAAGGATGTCGCTTCTACCTTCCCTCAATCTGAAGAGGAAGCCATCAGTAAAGCCTAGCAATATGACCTCATCTACGCACAGTCAGGGTACTTATACATGGTACTTCCTGATCTTCCGAAACCTGTGCCATTTGGTCAAGACAAACCTGGGATGTCACACTCAGTAGACGGGCTAATAGGTGCTACCATGCACCATAGTCCACAACCCCAACCACCACCGATGTATGGGACACCTCAATACCCACCAGCATATGGGGGCACTTCTTATTACCCCCCACCCCCTTACCAACAGCCATACCCTGTTGCTACACCTCCACCCATTAGTGGACTGCCACCGGCACCTCCCATACATCCATCTCTTCCAAACACTAGTGGTCCCCCCTCCACATAACCTTATAGTACTAGTGAAAGCGCCACGCCTTCCTATGTACCTTATGCAGCCGCGCCACCACAAAACCCTTACTTTCCCTTTCTGGGTCCTCCACAACCCATGGCTCCCCCACATCCTCATACGGGGGTAAATTTTGTTCAACCCTCTGCTGCTCAACAATATCAAAATTTTGAACAGTTGAACACAGCCAATCCAACTCACCCCTCAAACAACACTAAAAGCAAAGGAAGGAATAGGAATAACAATAATCCGGGTCAAGGCGGGAATCAACCCCCATAGCACCAACCCACTGGGGGCAACCAGAACCAAGGGAACAAAAACCCCCAAGGGGGCAATAACAACAAACGGCAAGGGCGGAATACTATTAAAACTATCCACCCTTGTGCTCTTTGTGGCGTATATGGTCATTACACTCACCATTGCCCATAGATCACTGATTTCAAAAGGTTGAAAGACTCTGGGAGCCTTCCCCCTTCTCCTGCGCAACCTACCCCGCAGCAGGCACAACAAAAATATGCGCAACAACCCTCTCCCGCTGTGCTACAAAATCCTATCCCACATCAAGGTGTGATAAACACCCAACAGGACATGCAGCATCCCCCACCTCAGGTGGGCCAATACCACAATCCCAACAATCCAGCAGAGCGAACAATTCTCCTCACCAGTGAAGAAGAAATCCTTCTGCAAACACGCAATCGTCAGTATCCTGCAACAGCTGAGTCTACCCCTACACCTCCAGAAACAAACCCTACACTGACGGGACCTACGTTGGTGATCCCTCGCCCTTCCGTTGAACCACCATTATGCATCCCTCGCATCCCATTGCGCAGGAATGTCCACAACCCACAGGCTAGGGCCGCTCATAATTACAGCTTGGTAGATGACTTAGCACAATCCCTGGCTGCCATGTCAGTTTTGGAAGTCCTCCAGACTTGTCCTACTCAACAGAAATCACTACTTTCCACTTTAGGTGCAGTCGACCCTGTCGATACTCGACTCATCACCTTTGACCTTGATAGCTGCGAACCGCGTCTTCTCGCCGCAGTTGCTATTCAAATACCAGTAAAAATACGGAACATCACCGTCCATCGATGTATCATCGATGAAGGGGCATCTACATGCATCATGTCCAAAACAGTATGGCAGAAACTTGGTTCCCCTGAATTGATACCTTCCGCCATTACCTTACGAGCTTATGACGGATGACCATCCTCTCCTGAAGGGCTCTTCCAAAATGTCCCCGTGGAACTCGGAGGAAAAACTATTCTCATTGACATCGAAGTTATCGACGCTCAGCTCGATTACAATATCTTGCTCGGACGTAGCTACATGTATGCTATGAAGGCAGTGGCATCATCTGTCTTTCGGACAATCATGTTCCCCCACAATGGAAAGATTGTAACCATTAACGAAGTCTCACATTACGAGCCAAACCCATCTGCCAGTCTCGATAACATTCTTCCCCTCATTCACACCAACAAAGACGTATATCCACTCGTAGAGATGGGTCCTGGGATTTTTAAAGATCCATCTTTGTTAGGGACATACCATGGAGCACCACCACTCCTTCCCCCTAGTCAAGTATGCGTCATCACTCACTAGGAGGATACTCATCCTCCTCGGGAGGCTTTAGTCATTCCTGACGTCTCAACAGTCGTAGCACCACTCCCACAGGAGCCTCCTGCGCATTCGTCGACACCCACAGTCCACGAATCCACATCCCCTCAAGGGCCTAGTCCCATTTGGGAAATAGTTCCCTGACCCCTCACTCAAATTCCCTTCTTTTACCCTCCACCCAGTATAGAAGCTTTCCAGGTAGCTGCAACACTCACACTACCCAATATGGTGTTAGAAATCCCAGTGTGGTACTTACATCCACCTGAGATGGTCCCCATGACGATTCCTGTCCTCACTCCCACTACCCCCACTACCCCCATGCTCCCTACCCCCCTGCTACTGCTGGGGGCAGAAGAAAGCAGAAGGAGCCCACAACTCCACTTCCTCCATGCATCCCACCGCCTTGCGCATTGTGTGACAAAGAGGGTCACCAAACCAACAACTGCCCATCACTACCGGAATTACGGAATTTGATTCCCCCCAATTCAACCCCCACACCACCCATTACTACTGCTACCACTCAACCTTCCAGTAGTAAAGGGTTGAAGACCAAATTTGCATGTGCCATCTGTTCTGAGTATGGCCATTACAGCCATCATTTTCCAGCACTGCCTCATTTCCGGCAGGCATTAGCTATCATAAGCCGAGACTTTCAGAACAACCCACGCCCTGCTACGTCATCCACAACACCTCTCAATGACATTCGCTATGTCACTACTTCAGTCAATGAACGCATGAGATGCCCTTTCTCTCTTTGCGATTCCTTAGCTCATTTTACATACCAGTGTCCGATGATCATCGAGTATCGGCAACGTCAATTAGCCCTGTTGCACCGACCCGCAGAGGCAATAATTGACCTTACTTCGCCACTAGCGAATCTTCACGTCATCTCTCCTGAACCCGAGACACTTCCAACGCCTCCTTGGTTCTTAGATGACATATCCGTGGATTTACCCCATAACCCACCCAACTCTCTAGCTCATCCCCTTGCGGAGACTCTCCATCCCACTACTACGGGTACCCCTCAGTACCTCAATATATGGTTTATGTCGAGTGAACCCTCACCCTCTCCTAGCGATACCCCCTCTGTTTCTTCAGCAGGGGGCACTCTCACTATCACTAAGATCACTCCTCATGATCCATTATATTCCCGTCGTTTCCAATGCGACGAAGAAATACTGAAGAGTTACAACGCCCGAACTCTCCCTGGGACGCACTACATCATCGTGCACTCTTCCTTCCACAGGAAGCCCTCATGCCTCCTAGCCACAATCCCATTTACGCGGTCGAAACCAAAGATTTTATCCCATCAGGGCCTATCGATTGGTTCAACAATCCCATTCCTGCACCCGACGCTTTTGAAGAAGGTAATCTGGCTAACATTTCCCCCACCATCAAAATCGACATTTCCATTAAACCGGGCATCGTCGAAGAAATCATCACTGGAGCTACTTGTACTCCTCGGGAAATCACCGCATACAAATCCCTCTTCCATGAATATAGGGATATCTTCGCCTGGTCATACACGGAGATGCCTGGCCTCGACCCCTCTATCGTCGAACATCGCATCGACACCTGGCCCGACATCACACCAGTTTGCCAGAAACAGCGACCGTTACACCCATCCAAGGTCGCAGCCATCAAAGTCGAAATTGACAAATTGCGTACGGCCAGATTCATTTACCCCATCGCTTATACTTCATGGGTTTCCAACCCTGTACCCATCGACAAAAAATAGGGATCTATCCACGTTTGCACCGATTTTTGCGATCTCAATAATGCATGTCCAAAGGACAACTTCCCAACGCCTTTCATCGACCAGATTATCGACGATTGCGTTGACCATGAGGCTCTCTCCTTTATGGAAGGATTCTCTGGCTATAACCAAATTCAAATCCACCCAGCTGATCAGTACAAAACCGCATTCATTACCCCGTGGGGTATGTTTGCATATCGTGTCATGCCCTTCGACCTAAAAAATGTCGGTGCAACTTTCCAACGGGCCATGACATACATCTTTCATGATCTGGCTACAATCATCCTCACCTACTTGGACGACCTCACCGCTCGATCCAAGAAATGTACCCAACACCTCGATGATTTACGAATCATCTTTCAACGGTGTCGTCAATATAACATCTGCTTGAACCCTCTCAAGTGTGTGTTTTGCGTCACCGCAGGATGCCTCCTCGGTTTTATTGTTTCACAAAGCGGTATCACCGTGGACCCCCTCAAAGTCCAAGCCATCACCGAAATTCCACCTCCTCGGAATTTGCGACAACTACAGAGTCTACAGGGCAAAGCCAACTTTCTTAGATGCTTTGTTCCTAATTACGCTATACGAGCACATGGTTTCCTTCGCTTACTGTGTCACGACATCCCTTTCCATTGGGACGACTATGCCCAACAGTCGTTTGACGATCTTAAAGCAGCACTTTCTAATGCACCTTTGATTAGTGCACCTGACTACAATCACGACTACATCCTCTACGTATCAGCATCAGCTGTATCAGTAGCCGGTGTCCTCGTCCAGCTTGGAGATGAAAATCATGAACACGTCATTTACTACGTCAGTAAGAACCTCTCAGGACCACCCTTGAAGTACAAACATGAAGAGAAACTAGCTCTTCCAGTTGTCCTCGCAGTCCAGAAACTGCGTCACTACATTCTGCTTCGCACCACCAAGGTCGTCGCAGATTCCAACCCTATCCAATATTTGCTCAGTCGTCGCCAAGTTAATGGCAAATTCGCTTGATGGATCGTTATCCTTCAGGAGTACGACCTCGAGTTCTCAACACCTAAGAGTAAAAAGGCCCTCATTCTCGCCGAACTTGTTACGGCCCTTCCCTCTGACACACCCAATGCCCCCGTTAATATTGACTTTCCTGACGAACATCTCTTTTACATCGCTTCTGATTATCCTTGGTATGGTGACCTTCTCGTCTACCTACGAACTCAAAAGTTCAGTCAACACCTATCACAAGATGATCATCGGCGCATTCGCCATCAGGCCCCCCGCTATCTCCTCATCGGTGACATCCTATATCGGCGGGGCGTCGACACTATTCTTCAACGCTGCCTGACTATTGACGAGGCCAACAGAGTCTTAAATGACTACCACAGTGGCGCCTGTGGGGGCCATCTTTTGGGCATCGCCACGGCTCAAAAGATTATCCGGGCCAGGTACTTTTGGCCTACCCTGTTTCATGATTGCATTCATGCCGTGAAACGATGTGAGCAATGTAAGCTCTATGCCAACAAAGCCCGCGTTCCCCCCGCTCTTCTTCACCCTGTCATTACTGCAAGCCCCTTTTGTAAATGGGGCATTGACTTTATGACTTGTAATCCCCCCTCCAGCAATGGTCACAAATACATTGTTGTTGTTGTCGATTACTTCACCAAATGGGCTGAAGCTATGCCCATCTTCAACAACACTGCAGCGCGTCTTTTCTTCAACCACGTCATATCCTGGTTCGGAGTACCACTCCAACTAGTTTTCGATCATGGGAAACATTTTGAGAATGAGATATTCGTCGAACTCTCATCTCGGTTAGGCTTCTCTCATGAGTTTGCCTCACCATACTATCCTTAGTCAAACGGACAGGTCGAGGCAGTGAACAAAGTCCTCAAGACCATGTTACAATGAATGGTTAATAAACATAAAACCAATTGGCATCATATGTTATTTTACGCACTATGGGCTTATCGAATGGCAGTGAAGACCGCTATGGGTTTCACGCCATTTCATTTAGTCCATGGGATCGAGGCAACTCTTCCCATCGAGTGCGAAATTCCCACCCTTCGCACAGCAATCGAGCTTTTACCTGACACTGCTCCAATGGAGCAGCGCTTGCTGAACTTGGAGTCTCTGGATGAGGATCGTCGATCCTCATTACAGAACAACGAGGCAGCTAAAAAATGATCCAAGGCTACCTTTGATCGCCATGTCAACCTTCGATCATTTCGCGAAGGCGACCTTGTCCTCGCCTATGATATCACTCATGATACCTTTGGCCATGGCAAATTCGAATCACTTTGGCATGGCCCTTACATCATCCAACATTGCCTCACCAAAGGTGCATACATCCTGGCCTCCCCCGAAGGCCTCTCGCTCAAAGAACCCGTCAATGGGTTAAAACTCAAGAAATTTTATTCTTAAATGTAATCGCGCTACTTTAGGTTATTTTCTTTTCTAGCATTTTTAATCTTTTTTCCCTCATCTAAACTATCTTGTGTGCTATTGATAGATGACTCCTCCACCAGCTTACCACATTGGTTACGCCGACGGCGCCAGCCGTTGGACACAAAATCTCGCTTCGGCTGCTTGGGCTCTCTACACCCCTTCACATGAAATGCTACATTCCAGTGGCATCTGTTTAGGACCAGCAACCAATAACCAAGCCGAATACACTGTTGTCATTGGCCTCTTCACTGACGCCCAGCATCATCATATTCGTCACCTTAGCGTTTTCCTTGACTCTCAACTGGTCGTTCTCCAACTCAACAATGTGTACCATGTATGCAATCCGTGCCTCTTTCGCAAATACCTGCAGGTTAGGTTATTATCTCGACATTTTGATTCCATTACATTTACACATATTCCAAGAGAATTGAATCAAACAACAGATGGCATAGCTAACATGGTACTAGATTGGCATATATCACATCAAGCTACACATACATAAACATCTCATATATCCTGTCACAGCATATAGATAGAATCAACATCATCAACATAACCACAAAAAACACATGTAAACCACATTTGGATCTCAAAAAATGTGTATACTCATATATATATCAAGGCCTCCCCGACCATCTGAATGTTTACATACAACAAAAATACATCAGCCCTCCGGCCCGTACCACATCTCGGTACAAAAATCAGCTCACCAGCCTATCAAAACAGTATACAAAATACATGATACATCAGGGTGCCTCTATCGCACCCCCGGCTGCTCCTCCCTCAGGAGGAGGTGGTGGCCCACCCCTACCTGCCCCAGGCGGTGGTGGTGGAGCACCTGTAGGACCCTCCTACCCCGGCGGCAAGCATCCACTGGTCATGGCGGAAAGCACAGCTGCTCATCGCACAATCGACCGCCATGGTGGCGGTAACCCTATGCACTACTCCAGGAACTCCTCGTCCTGGATGCGGATCCACATGCCCTCAGGAACATCCTGAAATACCGTCTCCAGACGATGGCTTATATCGTCAAGATCACCTCCGACCGCCGTCGGAGGAGCATGTGATGGCCCCACACCAGGGTCATCAAATCGGCGCCTCCTCCCCGGTCTCGTAGGCTCTGCAGGTCGCCCCGCAGCCTCATCCCATCCGCGTCTCTCTCCACGTGGAGGTCTCCCCGGCTCTCGCTGCACCGGCGGTCTATACAACTCCATCTCGCACTCGCGAGGTGCCAAATATGCACATGCACAAAAACAAGCAACAACCGATCGTATCAGTGTCTATCCATCATAAATATAAACTGGTATATCAAAATCACAGCATAAATCAAAAACATACAAAACTCAACATACCTCGATGGTCGAACACCTCCCCAGGAGGCAACACCATGTCCGGGTCCCCCCGAAAGTCCACCCCAGCATAGGGGTACTGCAGTATGACCTGCGGCATCTGCCGCCATATCTACGCCGCCTGCGCAGTAAAATAGTGTCTGCCTTCACCACCACCATGGTGAACCAAAACTGCTGACCACCGCCTCAAGCGCGGCTCTCGTGCCCCCGGTGCCTCTAGTAACACCCTCGGGCGCAGCATCGTCACCCTCTCCAAGAAATAGGATACCAGGATGGAGCCAAAAGCAAACTCCCCGGTGCCTGTGGACCGACAACGGTCCAGTTGCGCGATCATCCACGCATGCAAGGTCAAACCCCAGGCGAACCGCTCACGGCCCGCCACCACCCTCTCCATCAAAAACAGTTCACCACCGCTGATCCGGTGGGTCGCCAGTGACCCATACACCCGAATAATCATCGCTTCTATGCAACGATGCAATAGGGCATCTATCCCACTGATACTCACTGCCATCCCGGACATATAGTGCTCGCCTGAGAAATATCGCTCGGCGATAGTCTGTAGATGAGTGTCCCTCGGTAGCACAGGATCTGCCGGCAACAGTGCTCCTCAGAAGGGGAGCCCAGTCAAAAAGTATATATCCTCCACCACAGTGAAGGGGGTCTGCTCTCCTCGCATGAGGAAGCAGTGCTGATCTGGGCTCCACATCTGGAGCAGGAACTGGAGTAAATACTCCTGTGCCCGTATCAACGGGCACTTAAAGAACTTTAGCAACCCACTGGTTGTTAAAGACGCTCAAACTGCAGGCGGTGCATTTGCCACCGCATCCCGCAACTGTGACCAGTCTCACTCACGCCACCGCACATCCATGATCACTGCTCGCCACCTGCACACAACCCAGAGTCCTATATTAGCTTATGCAACCATCCAATACATCAAAAAGGCTCATTCTTTTACCCTGAAACCTTGCCTCAAAAGCGTGGTTTTACCACCCACAGGCACGCACACATGCGCACCTGTTCATTATACAGGCACGCACGTATGCGCGCCTGTTTTTCCCACAGGCGCGCTCGTGAGCGCACCTGTTCACAATACAGGCGCGCGCTAGGGCGCGCCTGTCAAACCCACAGGCATGCTCTGGAGCACGCCTGTTCACCCCACAGGCACGCACTCATGCCCACATGTCTACCTCATAGGCGCGCCCCTAGGGCACGCCTTAAATTCCTTCTCACACGCACGAATGCGCGCTTATTCAGTGTACAGACGTGCATGCATGTGCGCCTTCCACTGAGTCAGCCACGCATGTGGGCCCACATTCTACCAAAAATCCCTCAAAACCCCTATACGACCCCCCCGTACCTACCCTGCCCAAAAATTGAAAACCTATTTCTATGCAGGATGATTAGACCACTAACCTGAAACTCGCACACCGTCGATCGGATACCTTATGCTCCCGGAATCACTCAATCTCCTCTGAATCTGCTCGGAAACTCACTGTAGCAGCAGGTACAAATGAGGTGGCAATGTGGGCCCTACAGCTATATATAGGCTTTTTTCCAAACTTCCACTCACCATTCCGGGAGCCCACGACGTCCATTTTTCGAACCGTCTTCAGCCACGGGATCAGCATCCCGCCACCTACATCATGGCTGTCCCTGGGCCACTTTTCATCCTGAGCCCCTGGGGTGCCTTTTTTTTTCATATCATGGCCAGGTACGCACGTGCATTGTCACATTTATCTAATACATGTTCATATTTGTTATTATCTTCAAATATTGTTCACTTTGGGTATTTGGTTGTTCTGTGTGCAGGTACTTGATCATCATCTCTTCACATCATTCCTTCAGGTATATACTCAGCACTGGCATGTAGTCTCTCCCGCTGTATTGCATTTACATTCCCAGCCACACCCCTTGATTTTGGCCTTTAGGATACCCATTTTCGGCTCTGCAGTACTCACACCTCCATTTTCATTTTTGGTACTAGTACCCGGTAGTTTTCTTACCCACATGAGTTGTCTCATTCATAGCACCATTTTGCACTTTTGACACTCATGTTGTTCTTCATTACCCTTTAGAGATGGGAGTCCCGGTAGTCTTTCATCATGTTGTGAATTAACCACATACTTCTTCTCCTCATTTTTCTAGCTTCCCATATGGACTCCCAACACATCGCTTTATGGTTATGTTCTTTTTTACCTGCACCTCCGCAGGATCATGAACACACCATTTCATCCACCATCAATTTTCCCATCTGCGAACCTATCTTCATTTCACCTACCTCATACAGAAACTCGCCAATGGGGCCCCCACCCTTCATCAATTTTCCCAGAAATTTCTGCCCTCCCTGGGGCACTCATTTCACACTGGGGCACCTGTTTCTGTATTTTGTACATCTTTCCCACATTTATTCATTATTTCTTGTACAAACGCCTTTATTTTACGTTATTTACTTTTGTCATCACCGTTGGCGACCTGCTTTCCTTTTGGCCACACGCAACCCATGTCACCCTTGGTTGGAGCATTACTTCTCATTTACCCCTGCCAGCATCATCTATATCTTTAGAGTACTACCCAGACCACTTACCTATACCCTCTAAATTTGTTCACCTTGTCCTGCCTCTAGCATAACTTACCCTCGGTCTTGGTGTCCCCTTGACACTCGACCTTGTCACAAGGTTGCGGCCACTGTTTGGCTCATACATTCTCCAACCAAGGGCAGTATTGAGTCTTCCCACTTCTTGACTTCGTCCATGTACCTCTGCCACTTCCTCACCACAGTATATTCCATGAAGCCCTTTTCTTCTGGAAGTCGCGTCCCCCTTTTTTGTTGACATCAGCACAATTTTCCAGAAGGGCAACAATATCTTGATTCTCATTTTCCATTTAATGAGAGATCTCAGACGGCACAGGGGGAAACACCATTGCTCCCTGCTATCGTTGACCCCCATAACATTCAACGCCAACACTTTCTCATGTTGCGGTGGGTCTTAATTTGCGACTATTGCAATTTTTATTATCAGTTGTCGAAGACCTCTGAACTTGGTAGGGCCACCAATGCCCACATCACCGTCGTTGTTTATTTATGCGACCCTTACCTATGGTTCAGAGTATGTTCCCTTGCAGAATTGTCTTCTGCCTTTATCATTCTGCCCCCGAGGGCACTGCAGTTGTCTACACCAACATTTTCGTCATCTTTTTTTTCAGAGTTACATCATACGAGAATGGGGCATGCCCGCCTCGTTTGTACACAGTTGTGTATTGTTACGCACCTTGTAGAAGGTCGGATTCTACAGGTTCCTTTCTTATCCAAAGGATTGCTCTACACGGTCCCACTTCTGCTCTCCCTTACAACACCATTCTCAGTAAAAGAAACATTGATGGATTTTGGCTATACCTATGCTCCTAACCTCATCCATCAGGGGGCATCTGTTATCACTGAAATTTCGTCCGCACATGGCGACAAGAACTCCGCATCGTCAAAATAGGACTGAAGTCATTCATGGCACAGGATTAATTCCACAGCATTGCAAAAGGGTCAAAAACTATACCAAGTGACCAAAAATCAGAGGGCACTTTACAAAACCTGGGTTCGCGCGCATATGCGCGGAACATCATCGTACATTGCACACATGCGCGCATGATGCGCCTCTGTTGGGCAAAAAACCTGCGCCCCTGCTAAACGGTGCATTTATTGAAATTGGTCGGCCTCCCAACCACTAATGGATCAACTCCCAAATCTATTTGACACCAAATTCGAGCTCAATCCTCATGGTGGGCTGGTCAAAGACCTAATTGAGCCCTAAAGAGCCCCTTTTCACATTCCAAAGAGGTTACATAAACACCCAATGCTAGGCTATAAAAAGCCATGAATAACCACCATTTTCTCAAGGAATTCTT
>ML833909.1:0-31786 GCA_009831015.1 Picea engelmannii
TTTTTTTTTATTTGGGACAATTTTTCATTCTCTCCGCACTGGTGTAGATAGTTTCTAATTTTGGTGCATGGATTTTCTAGAATTTGCAGATTCTCAGAGGTGACACTGCGTAGTTCTCATTTTGAGAACTTCAAAGGCTCATATCTTTTGCATACGACCTTAGATCGAGGTGATTTTTTTTTAAAGTCCATGATTTTCCATGTACTTCATAGTGGTGTTGTTTATTTCACTTCATATTGTGCCAAAATTGTAATTTTATCACATACTCATTTTTTGAGGAATTGTAAAGGCATTGAAGTCAAGTCCACTTAGTGTTCTCTTGCTAGTGGCAATTGTAACTACGCTAAATATAAAGTGCCAAATATTTTTTCTTGGGGGGGGTGTTATTTGATTGGGTGATTTGGGGGGGGGTCTCTTATTGGTGTGATTGTGCTTGCACATCTCTTTCTACTTGTGCTCTCTTTTCCTTCACAAATGGGTAACTTTAAAATTTCCATTTCTAACACCATACAACTACAACACATGGCATCAAAATGCATGGAATTCCTTAATGCAACAAGGATATACACCTTATGTTGAACAAAAGGTAATTGAACCCACAGATGTTAAGGAAAAGGTACTCTAGATGATAGAACAAACAAAAGCTCTTGTTTGTATTAGGAGTCTAGTTTCCCTTGATATAATGTTTCAACTTGATGGATGTACAAATTCACACGATGCGTAGGAAAAATAAGAAAAAAATTATATGGGACAACTGATAAAGTTAGGGGATATCAACTTGACAACGAACTAATGAGTCTTGATCCTAAGTATTTTGACAATATATATGATTATGTAACAAAGATTAATGACCTAAGAGCCCAATGTAAATCATATGGCGTAGAGAAAAATGAAATACAACATGTCTTAACTACTCTCTCTAAACTCAGACCTGAATATATTGCATTTGTTTCTAGATTTCATACTCATAGGTTGACTATGGATTTGCATATACAATGCCTTATTGTGCTTCCTTTTTAGAAATGTTAATGTATGAGTAGGGGAAGATTATTTCCATGGGTCTCCTTAAGCCATCTCAGTCTCATGCTTTGTTGGATGGTTAGTTGAAGGGATAGAAAGAGTTAGGGAAACCTGACAAGAAACAAAAGGAGTCTAGGAAGAAGTCACAGAAAGATCAGACATAGTCATTATCTACCCCAAAAGTAGACTCCAACCCTCTTCTTTGAAGGGGAATACTTCGAAGAAGGATAGGCCAACTTGTAGTTACTGCAAGAAGGTTGGGCATGAGGAAAATTCTTGTTGTAAGAAGCAGATTGATGAGTTGAAGCATCTTCTAAAAAAGAACAACATTAATTTTCCTTCTTCAAAACAATCCTCTACTCCTTTTTCCAAATTAGGCAAAGGGAAAACAACTTAACTTGTTGCTACTACATATTATTATTAGTAGTGGATTCTTGACTCGGGTGCATCACTTCACATGGGTTTTATCAGAGAACAATTTCATTTCTTGGAGCCTTGTTCGATGCCCCACATTCTCATTGGGGATGACTCTCCTATAGATGTCATCAGGAAAGGTTTTGTTGATGTTGGCACTGGTACTTTTGAGAATGTCCTCTGTGTGCCTAATCTATCATCCAACCTTCTCTCCATGTATCAGAACCCACAATGGAAGAGAATTTGAGTTCACTCCAGGTTCCATCACCATCAAGGATCTTGAATACAATGCACTTCAAGATTCTTTCTCTCATTTTCTACCTAATTATCATTCTACTACTTTGCTCACCCATTCAGATTCTATGAGCAAGCTATGGCATGAGTGGTTTGGCCATCTCAACTTATGTTATCTTTAGCAACTCAACATGCAATATATGGTCACGGGTCTTCCTCGGATCAGTTTCTTGGATGGAGTTTGTTTGGGTTGTGCCTTGGGAAAGCATCTCGAGGACAATTTTGACAAAGGTAAGGCTTGGATGGATTCAGAAGTCCTTGAGCTGGTTCAGAGTGATGTGGAAGGTCCATTTACATCCTTGTATTTCAACAAGGCTTGTTACTTGGTCACTTTGATTGATGACTTTTCTAGATACACCTGGGTCTACTTTCTTCAGAAGAAAGGAGAATCTTTTGATAGATTCCAAGAGCTCAAGGCTCGTGCTGAGAAACAATATAGGAAGTGCATCAAAATTCTCTACAAACAATGGCAGAGAATATGTGAACCACCGCTTTGAACAATTTTTCACTCTCAAAGGGATAGATATTCAACATAATGTCGCCTATACACCTTATAAAAATGGTGTGGTAGAGAGGAAAAATACCTCCCTGAAAGAGATGGTTGGTCGCATGATCCATGCGCGCTCCCTTGCACCTGAGTATTGGGTAGAAGCTATCAATTGTGTTGCTCACATTTAGAACAGAGTTTTGCATAAAACATTGGAGGATATCACTTTTGTTGTAACCTAGGTCTACACCCCTGCCCCTCCTCTCTCATTTCCCTATGCCTTCATCAATTTTTCCTCTTCTGGTTGGTGAAGTCGGTTTCCCATTACTGAGTGACTTGGTTTTTTATTGTTTATTTCTTGATTGAGTCTTCACGCATTTTGTTTCTATTTTTTCTTGAAGGATAATTACATATCTTGATTTGGTTCGGAATGCTTGTCATCATGTTTTCCATTGATTAAGATCACAACAGTTCGACCAATTCTTTTGTGTTCGCAGAAGACATTCCTTCGTAAGGTCAATAAGCTTCCACAAAAAAAGGAAGCAAATCAAAGCAGCCCATTTCGGGCTTAGAATTTAAGCCAATAGTCAGGTCAAATATTCAATGGTGGAAATCCAACAGTCGACGCATATCAACGGCTCCCACGCATTCGGAGTCTCAAACTCAAGTGGGGTTTAACAGGATTGGCTCTGCGACTTCGGCGTTCGGGCGTCTGAACTTGCCTTTGGTTCAAATCTTCTGAAGTATTGGAGCCCCAAAGTGCCGGAGTGGGCCCTCACTACCACATCACTTCACGAGTTCATTCATCTGAGAGGGTTTGGTCCAGAGCAAGCAAAGTGTTGAAGTGTCGAAGACACGTGGCACTCATCAGTCATGACATGTCAGCACAATGACTTCATTTGGACATGTCGGATTAGGGTCGTACCACTCCGAGAATTTTTTCAACTCAGCATAGGACGAAGTCGCTGAAGGGTCGAAGTCCCAAATTCCTGAATTATTTAATGGTAAAAGGGTCTTAATCTCGGATCAATTAGTAATAATCACGAGTTAATGACTTCGAGAGAAAGTCACTTCGGAATATTTTCATGATTCACAATCCAAAACTCTCGAACGTCAAAGTGCCGAAGCATGTGACACTCATCCCTCAGGACTTGTGGCGCTCATCTGTGGAGACATGTGGCTTCCATCTGGCCCTGACATGTGGCACTCATTTCTGGTCATTTGGGTCCCATCCTCTGCTCATTTTTTAGTAACACATGTCACTTGCCTCATCTGACACATCAGCATCCATGAAATCATATGAACTCAAGCCACCACGTCACTTTGCAGCATTGTCACTTTGGGATATTTTCAAGTTCGGCACTTCGAAGTCCCTGAACGTCGAAGTGCCCAACCGTTGAAGTCCCAAAGTAATTAAGGTTAAAGATAATATCGGGTTAATAAGTGATTAGTGTTGGTTAACGACTTCAGGGGTTATGTCCTACGGAGGATATGCATCCTCTGCGCTCCAAAACCTCCGAGTGTTGAATTTTTGAAGTGGCTCCCCCACATTTATTGCATATTTGAAAGGTTTAAAAAGGGGCGCCAGACTAGGAACGAGGGAAAGACACGGGCACACTTCCAGTGGTCTCCAGTGGCCTCCAACAACGCGCATGCATGCCATGATTAATGCAGAACTCAGTTCTGTCACTTCGAATCAATTCCTGTCAAAGTCTCAGTTCATTCAAGTGCATGCATCAGTCCAGTTTCATTGCTAGTAGCGGTTTTCAATTCTTTAGTCAAGACTCTTTTAGTTTAAGGCATAATAAGTGGTTTTCTATGTGTGATAAGAACCACTCCTTTTTGTTAAGTCAAGTTTAGAGTATTCATTAACATACTGCAACATCGTGTTTTAGTTAAGTTAGTAAGTTGTTTTACAGTCGAGGTGTAGAGCTAAGCCTCAGATCCACACTGGTCGAAGGCCTCTGCATTTATGATAAATATGCAGTTTCAGTATGTTTTGAGAGGGGGAGTTTTTTGGGGAAAAGAGATCAATACAAAAACTGGTTGGACCCATTTTGCGCATGGACTAAAGCTCTCTACCTGGTGAAGATACTATTGATGACAGTGTGTTTGTGTCCAAATTTGTATGTGTTTCTTATCCTAAATGAAGTTTTGATTTGTGTGAAGTACATTTCTTTTCCTTCAACTACTGTATAAATTGTCTTTATTAATGTGCAACCTATGATAACAACTATGCTTTGATGAAGATTTGTTTTTATTGCAACCTCTGGGAGTAATTGTGTTTTTGATACATGTTTAATGTCTTGAAATGATATTTTAAGTATTGAACTTCTTGCAGCAAATTATTCATTGAATGGTTTGTTGTTTACCTGTTTTTTTACCTCTATTATTTCACTTGTCTGTCATTAGTGTGCCACCAACCAAGGAGGACCCTCAACCTTATCATTTTCCGACCCAAACATGCTCTTGTCTTGGTAAAACCAACCCTCTAGTTGACCAACAAAAATTAAGAAACCAACCATTCTAAACTTGAGGTGGCCTAGCTCTGTCCTTTAGTAGTCAGGTGCAGACATTAGGACGAACATATTTTGGCGTCGTTGTCAGGGACGAAGTAACGAAATATATTTCCCTGGGAGAATGAAAACGATAAGATATGATCTTTGATGGTGAACAAAGACTAGACACATTCAGACTGTAGATCATTCACCTGTCAAATCCATGATTAAAGAATCCAGTGGTGACTCCACAGTATTAAGAAGTCATATTTTCAGATGGACGCCATCTTGGCTCGGAGGTTTTCTCCTTTTGATTTCTCTTTTATTCCTGGTTTTCCAAATGTTGTTCCTACTATAGATGAGTGGGGTGATTTCTTGCCCAGATTTAGAAAACATAGAGGTGACAATCCTGCAGATCATTTGCTTGAGTTTCATGAACTCATGCATCAGTGGGGAATACATCATGAGGATGTGTTAATGAAGATGTTCATGTACTCATTAGAGGGAGATGCTCGTGAGTGGTATCGATCCTTGTCCTCTGCTAACATCTCCTCCCTGGAACAGTTCCATGTTGCATTCAATGAGCACTGTAAAAGGTTTTTTCCAGTTGATTTACTTTTTGAAGACTATTGTGAAGAATTTGGATCTCATATTCGATAGTCACTTATTAGTTCTTCTAGTAGTGAAAATAAAAGGAATTTTTCCGTTGAGGAAGTGGAGGAAGATTCAGTTACATATGACTCTTCTTCAGATTCTTTTATTCAAAAAGATGATGTTGGGAATTACATTAATGATGAAATTGACGATAACAAGGCTTTGGATACATCTTACATTATTCTAGATGTCTGAGTTAGTCGTTGTTATGATACATATGTTGTTCTATGTTCTCATAAAGATTTAATTAACTATGAGGAAAGTGATGTTGAAGGTCACGAGCAAGTTGTTCCCCTTCCTTCTAAAATTTTTGAGCAACAAGAAATCTATAAGTCTGAAGATGACATTCTGGAGCTAGAACAAGGAAAATCCAGCAATGCAGAAGACATACCCATTGACCATTTCAAACAACAAGATGAGCAGTATCATGAGTGTTTTGTTGCCCTTTATGGTTGTGAATCACATGAATTTCATGAGTTGTTTCAACGAGGATAGGATCATCTTAGTCTTGTTTATAATGCAGATCTTACACAACAACAACTTTGTCCTCTCAACCAGTTGGAGGATTTTCATGAGTTTCAAGATCCAATAGCGAGATGGATGGATTCTTATTTTTTCAAAATATCAAAGGTGGTAAGTTTTAGCATGATCAACTTTTACAGCCGTGAATACGAGATGCCTGCTAATTTTTTGTTGCATATGATATGTCCTCTTTGGATTATTCTAAACAATGACATGCACAGAGTTATGGGTCTGAGTCAAATGGTTTATTGGTTTCATTGGAAATCTGATTACACATGATTACTTGGTTTTCAGTTGAATAGAGTAGGTAGTAGGAGAATAATCTCTTAGTTCGAGTAGTTAATTTTCCAGTTCACATATTGCTTTCAGTATGTTGTTTTTTCAGTAGTTTGCGTGTAGATCAACAATAAGACTCCATAGCCCAACAAAGGCACTGGGGTGTAGCTGGAGTTTTAAGTTTCAGATTGAATAAAGACTCCATGGCCCAATAAAGGCACTAGGGTGTAGCTGCAGTTTTGGATTCAATAAGATGCATTGGTCGAGAGACAGTGACAAAGATACACGACTTACAGAGAGAAGGGAGGTAAGAGTAGGTATTTAATTAAAAGGCACTAATCTGTTGTTCTTAGCACTGATTTGTTGTTATTAGAACCTCACAGGGAAGTGATATCCTCGGTTGGAGCCAATGTTGTAACCTAGGTCTACACCCATGCCCCTCCTCTCTCATTTCCCTATACCTTCATCAAATTTTCCTCTTCTGGTTGGTGAAGTCGATTTCCCATTATTGAGTGACTTGTTTTTTTATCGTTTCTTTATTGATTGAGTCTTCATGCATTTTGTTTCTATTTTTTCTTGAAGGATAATTACATATCGTGATTTGGTTCAAAATGATTGTCATCATGTCTACCATTGATTGAGATCATAGCATGTCAACCAATTATTTTGTGTGCGCAGGAGACATCCAGGTCCAACAAGTCCTTCGTAAGCTCAGTAAGCTTCCACAGAAAAAGGAAACAAATCAAATTAGTCCATTTTGGGCTTAGAATTTAAGCCAACAGTCAAGTCAAATCTTCAATGGTGGAGATCCAACAGTCAACGCAGATCAACGACTCTCGTGCATTCGGAGTCTCAAACTCACGCGAGGTTTAACAGGATTGGCTCCGCTCCACGACTTTAGCATTCAGGCATCTGAAATTGCCTTTGGTTCAAATTTTCCTAAGTACCAGAGCCTCGAAGTGATAGAGTGGGCCCTCACTGCCACATCACTTCGTGAGTTCATTCATCTGGGAGGTTCTGGTCCAAAGCAAGCAAAGTGTCGAAATGTTGAATTTCCGAAGACATGTGGCACTCATCAGTCATGACACATAGGCACAGTGACATCATGTGGACACGTCAGATCAGGGTCGTACAACTCCATGAATTTTTTCAACTCATCATAGGTCAAAGTCACCGAAGGGCGGAGTCCCAAAATCTCAAAGTACTTAATGGTAAAAGGGTCTTAATCTCAGATGTATTAGTAATAATCACGAGTTAATGACTTCGGGAGAAAGTCACTTCGGGAGATTTTCATGCTTTGCAATCCAAAACTCCCTAACGCCGAAGTGTCAAAGTGCCAAAGCATGTGACACTCATCCGTTGGGACTTGTGGTGCTCATCCATGGAGACACGTGGCTTCCATATGGACCTGACATGTGGCACTCTTTTCTGGTCATTTGGGTCCCATCATCTGCTCATTTTTGAGTGACACATGTCACTCGCCTCATGTGACACATCAATAGTTGTGACATCATATGACCTTAGGCCACCATGTCACTTCGCAACATTGTCACTTCGGGAGATTTTCATGTTCTTCACTTCGAAGTCCCCAAACACTGAAGTGCCCAACCACCAAAGTCTCGAAGTAATTAAGGTTAAATATAATCTCGGGTTAATAAGTGATTAGTGTTGGTTAACGACTTCATGGGTTCTGTCCTACGGATGATATGCATCCTATGTGATCTGAAACCTGCGAATGTCGAATTTTCGAAGTGGCTCCCCCACATTTATTGCATATTTGAAAGGTTTAAAAAGGGGCGCCATACCAGGAACGGGGGAAAGACACAGCCACACTTCCAGTTGGCTCCAGTGGCCTCCAATAGTGCATGTGCATGCCATGATTAATCCAGAACTCAGTTTTGTCACTCTGAATCAGTTTATGTCAAAGTCTCAATTCATTCCATCGCATGCATCAATCCAGTTTCATTGCTAGTAGCGGTTTTCAATTGTTTAGTCAAGAATCTTTTAGTTTAAGGAATAATAAGTGGTATTCTATGTGTGATAAGAACCACTCCTTTTTGTTAAGTCAAGTTCGGAGTATTCATTAACATACTCTAGCAATGTGTTTTAGTTAAGTTAGTAAGTTGTTTTACAGCCGAGGTGTAGAGCTAAGCCTCAGTTCCACACTAGTCGAGGACCTTTGCATTTATGATAAATATGTAGTTTCTGTATGTTTTGAGAGGGGGAGTTTTTTGGGAAAAAGAGATCAATAGAACAACTGGTTGGACCCATTTTGTGCATGGACTAAAGCTCTCTACCTAGTGAAGATACTATTGATGACAATTTGTTTATGTCCAAATTCATATGTGTTTCTTATCTTGAATGCAGTTTTGATTTGTGCGAAGTACATTTCTTTTCCTTAAGCTACTATATAACTTGTCTTTATTAATATGCAACCCGTGATAACAGTTATGCTTTGATGAAGATTTGTTTTTATTGCAACCTGTGGAAGTAATTGTGTTTTTGATACATGTTTAATGTCTTGAAATGATATTTTAAGTATTGAACTTCTTGTAGCAAATTATTCATTGAATGGTTTGTTGTTTCCCTTTGTTTTTACCTCTGTTATTTCACTTGTCTATCATTAGTGTGCCAACTACCAAGGAGGACCCTCATCCTTATCATTTTCCAACCCAACCATGCTCTTGTCTCGGTAAAACCAACCCTCTAACTGACCAACAAAAATTAAGAAACCAACCATTCTAAACTTGAGGTGGCCTAGCTCTGCCCTTTAGCAGCCAGGTGCATACATTAGGACCAACAACTCCTTTGAAGCTTGGTGTGCCAGGAAACCTGTTGTGCGACACTTCAGATTTTTTGGCTTCCCGGCTTGGGAAAACATTCCTTTAGAGAAGTGCAAGGCCCTATAACCTAAGAGTCAACCTTGCATTTTTATTGGTTACCCTGATGGTATCAAAGGATATCAACTCTTGAATCCTAAGAAACATGAGCTCTTCATTGAGCGTAGTGTGCAATTTGAGGAAATCTCTCCTAGATCATCCTCTCATCTTCCTTCCTCCACAACAGATTCAAATAGTGACTCAAAGGATTTTCCTCCAGCTATATCTACTCCCAGAGTTGATCATGAGGTTTCATCCTCCTCTTCATAGAATTAAGATTTTGAGGATGAGGATTCTTCTCCTCCATCCCCTACCATGCCTCGCTGGCCTCATCAGACACTTGAGTCTACAAGAAATCTTCTTGGGGATCCTTTCAATACTTGGAGGACTCGGTCACAACATCAAGATATTTCACATTCCTACATTACCATAGCTTTAGATCCATAGTCCTTTGATGAAGCATCAGGTATTGATGAGTGGGATTCAACAATAGAGGAAGAGTGCAACTCGTTGACTCGAAACAAAACTTGGGATATTTTTCCAATTCCCGAGGGAAGAAAATGGGTTCAATGTAAGTGGATCTATCGAACCAAATTTGTAGATGATGGATTAGCTGACAAGTTCAAAGAACGACTCTTGGCTAAAGGTTTTTCTCAAGTTCCCGGTGTGAACTACATTGAGACCTTTGTCCCCATTTCCAAAATGAACTCCATTCACTTGATACTTGCTATTGTTGCAACTCAAAGTTGGGTTGTACATTAGATGGATGTGAAGTGTGCATTTCTTCATGATGATCTACTTGAGGATATTTATATGGAGCAGTTGCAAGGATTTGTTCAGGATTCTTCACTAGTTTGAAGATTGTGGAAGTCTCTCTATGGTCTCAAACAGGCCCCACGGGCTTGGTATGCCAAGATGGACTCATTTCTTCTCTCATTTGGGTTCTCTAGTTGCCACTCAGATCCAAATGTCTAGATATTGAGATAGGAGGATGCTCTTCTATTCTTGGCTCTCTATGTTGATGACTTGATTGTCACTAGGAGCACCTCATCCATCGTTGCAAGCATAAAAAATGCTTTGCATGATAGGTTTTCCATGACTGACTTCGGTATCCTGCACTATTTTCTCGAGATTGAGATTTCTCATTCCTCTTCTGGGATCTCTCTTATGCAATCCAAGTATGCTCTTAATATTCTGGCTCATTTTCACATGCTTGATTGCAAGCCTACACTGACTTCCTTTCTATCTGGAGTCAAGCTTGAGGTGAAGTGTTCCACACCACTAGTTGATGCCACTTTGTATCATGATATTCTTAGAAGCCTCATCTACTTGAATCATTGTAATACCCTGGTTTTGAGTCCCCAGAGTGCTTGTAAAATTGAAAGGCCGAAGAGCCTAGGAAATGTAATACTTTGAATATTTTTAATAATAAAACACATCATTGGCTACAAGACGGATAAGGAAAGAGATAGAGAGCTATGATTCCATGAGAGAGGGGGAACTAAAGGGGCTAAGTCTTTTTATTATATTTTATTCACCCATCTTGGAATTAGTTGGGAAAATTTGTTATGTGAGCTTCTTGGCGAGGACATGTGGTGCTTAATTGCATGCAATTATATAAAACTTGCTTTTGGGTTGTTTGGGGGTTACTAGATAATTTTCGATTCAACATTCATTGTACCTCATTCATTCATTCTTGCTCACTCTTGTTCTTGCTTTGGGCATGGGAAAAAAAATGTTGGGGAACAGAGCCATTGCTTGTTGGTTGTAGGTAATTGTTGATTATTTCAGCAAGGAATTGATGCTTGTGTGTATGAGAATGATGACAGTTGTGAAAGAATTGTCCACAATTGAGAATCCTTGGAGTTTCCAGCATTGAAATTTCCTGGCTAGTAGCATTGGAGCCCTAGAAAGAGATGGAACAACTTGAGGGACTACATTGCAGTGAAGGGGGTTCATTTCTTTGGGTGGTGCAGGCTGAGGGGGGAAGAGAGTTGGTAAACTAGGATTGTTGTGTGGTTGGGAAAACTATGAGAGCTTGATAGTTGACTAGTGTGTGTTTTAGATTCGGCCCAGGACCCATCCTTTTGGATTCATAGCCTCAATTCGAGGGTGATCTGATGTTGAGAGAGCTAGAACAACAATGTCTACGGTTGGGTGGAACGTCCAACATCTACAATCAATTGGTGAATGGTTTATTTAATGATAAGTGCTCTTTGTATTTTCTATGTAATTTATATTCCACTACGTATTAATTATCTCTGATATGTGTTTATATCATGCATGCTTGTTGTTAATGCTATGAATGACATGTTAACCATTTCCTTTATAGTTTAACATGTTTCTTGATTACTGCATGTGTGTGTATCATGCTTCTTGAATTATCAATGGTATCATAAATTGGAAATTTGTCAAGAAAGTGAATTCTTGAGGTACCCGGGTCTATGGGTACATCACATATTAGTAACTGAGGGGGAAAGAGAGCTGGTAAACTAGGATTGTTGTGTGGTTGGGACAACTATGAGAGCTTGATAGCTGAATGGTGTGTGTTTTAGAGTCATCCTAGGACCCATCCTTGTGGATTTGTAGCCTCTACTCAGGGGTGACCTATTGTTGAGAGAGTTAGAACAACAATGCCTATGTTTGGGTGGAACGTTCGATGTCTGCAACTAGTTGGTGAATGGTTTATTTAAAGATAAGTGCTCTCTATGTTTTCTTTGTAATTTATATTCTGTTGTGTATTAATTATCTCTGAGATGTGTTTATATTGTGCATGCTTGTTGTTAATGTTATGCATGGCATGTTAACCATTTCCTTTATAGTTTAACATGGTTCTTTATTGTTGCATGTGCATGTATCATGCTTCATGACTTATCAATGGTATCAAAAATTAGATATTTGTCAAGAAAGTGAATGCTTGAGATACCTAAGTTGATGGGTACATCACATATTGGTATTAGAGTGCCTCTTTACAATGCTAGGGTTGTATGGATTGACTTGCAAGTTGAAATATTAGTAATTTCACAAAGGCCAAGTTGGAGCATGCTTGGGCGATTGAAGACATTTCTTGAAAATATGCATTTTTTGGAATATTGGAAATTTTTTCATATAGTGACATCAAGATGACATGGATGCCACGTGGCTAGTGATGTCTTGGTGAGGATGTGGATTGCCACGATGGAAGGTCCATGGTGGAAGGTCGATGGCATGGTGGCAGGTCATCGTGCCAGGTTGGCAGGCCCTTATGGTGGGTTGGTAGACCACCATGGCGAGGTGACAATTTGTTGTGGTGGCCCGATACCATTAGTGGTATCAGAGCTTTGATAAATTGATTTTGAAAACATTTTAATCCTTTGAAATGGATATGGGAGTGCCACGTATCCACTAGATGGTATGGTGGTTTTGGGGGTGAATGGGTCATTAAATCTCATTTTTTTCAACCTCTGAAATCGACCCTCGATCGCTGATCATCCCTTATCTCCACCATTTGATCCGGGGACCGTGTTAGTTGTGTGTGGAGGGTAAAGGTGCAACATGGGACCTGCCTGTCACCGCGACCAATAGGAGAACACTGAGTGGAGGTATGGAAATGGATATGGGACTCGTCGGTGGCATGGGGCACTGTGGTTGTGCCATGTGGCTGGGAGTATGGGTGGGTCCTGTATTTAATAATATTTTTTTTTTACTTATATATTGAAGTGTAAGGTAAAGGTAAAAGAAAGGGGAGAGAAGGAGAAGTAAAGGGTAAGGAAGATGAAGGAATACAAGAGGATGATGGGGCATGCCTTGATGACTGGAGGGGTGACATGGAATCCCCTCAAGGTGCCATGTGGACCCATGGCGCCATATCAACATCCATATCGATAGATGCCACGTATGCAAATAGTTGCCTATGTTTAAAAAAAACAAGTCTGGAGCCATTTTCTTATTTTGGACATAATTAGAGTAGAATAATTCATATTGAGATAAAATTTTCTAGGTTTTGTCTATGGGGAGGAGGGATACAAAAGTGCCAATGAGGGCCATTGACCATTTCTGTTTGAATTTTCCAGAAAGTTCAAAACAATGGTTTTTAAAGATCTTAGTCTAGTTCAGTGGCCAAGATCCAAACTAAGCTGAAATTTTTGGAGAGAGTCTAAACAGTAGACATGAAAATACCTAGTGAAGGAACTGGATAGATTCCAAGGGATTTGGATTGCGGATGCTGAAATAGGCCAAAATCCATTATTCTAGGCCATTTTTGGGGGATTTTTTGTTTTTTCAAATGAGGGAAAGTGACCCCAGATCACAAAACTATAAAATTTTATGTACTAAACATTTTATATACTCACCAGGAAAAAAAAATCTCCTTAGTGAAGTTTTCCCAGAAGTGCATAGTTTGAGAGATAATCAGTTTATGTCTGGAAAATTTGTAAAAAAGACAGTTGCAAATTCTAGATTGTTTTAGAATCGTATTGGAGCAACAAATGGAGAATATGAAGTTTGTTGTTTGTTCACATCATTATTACTATCAATGTCCGTTGCATGAGTTTTCTTGGTTGTTGATGGAATTTCTTTTGTGGTTGACAAAAGTTGGTCTTCTAGTAAAATTGCACTGGTGAATAAAATGCGCAAATTGGGTGAAAATGGATTTTTCAGGAAGCCATAAATTTCAACTCAGAGATCAGACTGGGGCATAAGAATATTCATTGGAAATATGATTTAGATGAGAATAATCTTGAAAGATTATAAATTAGAGAAGTGTGATATGATTCTTCATTAATTGAGAAGAAGAAGCACATGTAGCATTCATTGACAAAAAATTATAATATGCATTAATCTAACAAAATGGTTGCTTGCACCTTTTGTAGAATTATAGGTATAAGCATAACAATTCAAGCCCAAGATTGCATATTATAGGCATGGAGGATGCACAAGGAGACTATAGTCATGAGAGAAAATCCAAAGGACAAAATATCAGTGTGGGTAATGTTGAAACAAAATCTAATGGACATAGGAGCAGAGTGGAACCAACAAAATTTCTAGAGACTATGAGAAGTCTGGAAGTGCATAGTTATAGAGCTGGCAATGAGAAGATAATGAGAGAAGAGGAGGAGTAGAATGAAATAAATTCTTAGATGATGCAAATCCTAAACCAATTGTAGAGGCAAGCGAAGAATGGATCGGGATAAAGACACGAGGAAGAAGGAAGACATCATAAAAGAAGAGAGAACTACAAAAGACCCAGTCACTCAAGAAGTGTTAGTATAACTCATATACATCAGTCAGTTACTCACTCAACCATGGATTTTTATGCATCTGAAGAGTCAAGGAGTAGTCCATAATTTTCAATTGTTAGGCATCAAAGAAGAAGACATGAGTTGAACGGTTTGCAAGGGGAGCTCATAAAACTTAAGGCATCATCCTTCGATGGTGAAAGACAAAGGGGAGATGATTTTGAAGCTTGGTTGCTTGGAATCATGAAGTATTTTCAGTTGCAAAACTACTCATATAACCTAGAAGTTAGGATTTCCACATACCATTTACATGGAAAAACTGTTATATGGTGGGATCAATTGAGGAAAGTTGAGCACATTTATGAGAGTAGGAGTACTTAGAAACAGTTCAAGAAATATTTTTAGCAGGATTATCTTTTAAAGAACTATTATGACAAAAAGATGGAAGAGTTATTTAAACTTAGGGTGAGGAGCATGACCATGGGAGAATATGAAAATAAGTTATTAGGGTTGTTGAAGTTTCTATAAGCATAAAATTCAATACAATGAACCCATAACTTTGATAGAGACGGTTATATAGGCTAAGTACCTATATGAGCAAGGAAAAGGTAGGGAGTCTTTTCATAAATCTTGGAAGGATAAGAAGAAAGAGAAATCTGATCAGGAAAGGAAGGGATTCAAACCTCCTTTCAATAGAAACAATCCTAGCACATATCAACAAAATGCCTACTAAGAATGAATCCAAGAAGGAAGATTCCTTGGGAAAAAGGGGAAGACCACCAATCAAATGTTGGGGATGTAAGGAAGATCACATGTATAAGGATTTCCCTCACAGAGAAGACAAGATGAGGACACTACACAACAACCAAGAGGCTATTACAGTAGAAGACATGGGAAGAAATACTCCAAGGATATATGCAACACTGGAAGATCGATAGCAAAATACCAATCCCATATGATTGAGGTGGAAGGTAATATCATAAATAAGCTTATTTCTATTTTAATTGATTCAGGAGAAAGCCATAGTTACATTGATCCTAAAATAGTGAACTTATTTCATTTGAATAAAAGTAATCTTGAAAAATCATGGTTGGTTCAGGTAGCCACTGGAACCAAACGAAAGATCAATAAGACGGTGAGAGATTGTCCAATAAATATGAATGGAGTGGATACTAATGTTCATATTAATATCATACCATTAGGATCTTATGATATCCTAATTAGAATGGATTGGTTCGACAAGCATCATGCTATCCTAGATTGCCACAATAAGACATTTACATGTCTTGATGAAGAAGGGCAGCAGAGCACTATGAAAATAATTCCAAGACCCATTTCTATTATGGAGATTTCAACATTATAGTTGAAAAGATGTTTTAGAAAAGGATGTCAATTATATGCAGCTCATGTGGAGGAGATAGAAAACATCAAAGGGCCAAGTTTTGAATATTTTCTAGTATTGCAAGAGTTTGAGGATGTATTCAAAGAAATTCCAGAATTTCCACCAAAGAGGAATATAAATTCCTCTATTGATTTAGTACCAGGAGCCTCCCTAGTATCAAATACACCTTATAGAATGAGTACATAGGAATTCAAATAATTACAAATGCAATTGGAAGAATTATTGAAGAAAGGGTACATACGCCCAAGTGTATCACCTTCGGGAGCACCAATACACTTTGTGAAAAAGAAGGATGGAATGTTGAAGTTATGTATTGACTTTTGATAGTTGAATAAAGAGACATTGAAGAACAAATACTCTCTACCCAAAATTGATGACCTCTTTGATCAACTAAGAGGAGCAAGAATATTTTCAAAGATAGACCTGAGATCAGGATATCAATAGGTGAGAATCAAGGAAGAATACATCAGTAAGACAACTTTTAGAACCAAATATGGGCATTATGAATTTGTAGTGGTGCCATTTAGACTGACCAATGCATCGATTGTCTTTATGTGCTTGATGAATGGAATATTTAGAAACTATCTGGATAATTTTTTCATTGTTTTCTTGGATGCCATACTTATTTATTCCAAGTCAGAGGAAGAACATGAACAACATTTGAGAATGGTGTTGCAAGTGCTAAGGGATCATCAATTGTATGCCGAGCTAAGAAAGTGCTCTTTTTACCAAGAGAAAATCTATTATTTGGGGCACATTATTTCAGAGGAAGATATAGTAGTAGATATAGAAGATTGAAGCCATTAGATGATGGCCAACACCCAGGAATGTTTCAAAAGTCATATCTTTCATAATATTGGTTGGATACTACAGGAGATTTACAACAGGGTTCTCTAAGATTGTTCATGCCATCACTTCTTTAAAAAAGAAGGGAATTATGTTTGAATGAACAACAAAGTGTGAAGAAAAAATTAATTTATTGAAGGAGTTACTTACTAGTGCACCTATTTTGAAGATTGTTGATCCAAATGAAAATTTTGTGGTATGCACAGATGCATGTAAAGAAGGAATTGGTGGAGTCCTCACTCAGAGTGGACATGTCATTAGCTATGAGTCTAAAAAGCTTAAATAACATGAGAGGAATTATGTCACACATGATTTAGAAATTTCTGCCATAATTCATGCATTGAAGATATGGAAGCATTATCTCATGGGGAAGAAATTAATTAAATTAAGGGCAAACCATAGTGGTCTGAAATATCTTTTTGAGCAACCAAATTTAAGTGTCAGGCAAACAAGATGGATGGAATTTTTAAGTGAGTATGACTTTGACATCAAGCATATCAAAGGAAAAGAAAATAAAGTTATTGATACACTCAACAGAAGGGTACATATTATGCATTCTACAACAATTAGTATGCAATTCAGATTTAAAGAGAAGAATTTTAGATGTTGATGTTACATACCAACATTACCTACAAGTAAAAGAAATCTTATAACGGGAAGATGTACAACAAAAATTTAAAGAGTATAAGTTGAACGAAGATGGATTACTTATGCATAAAAACATAATTTATGTTCTTACTTCTAGAGAACTTAGATATTTGGTATTAAAAGAAATGCATAATGTTCCATGTGTTGGACATATGAGTTACTAAAAAGCAATTTCAACAATAAGAAGCCAATACTTTTGGCCAGGAATGAAGAAGGATGTTGTTGATTACATTTCCATATGTATAGAATGTCAGAGAGTGAAAGTTGAGCATAGTCACCCAGTGGGTTTGCTACAACCATTGCCAATTCCAGAGAAGAAATGAGAAGTGGTAACCATTGATTTTATTACTAAATTGCCCAGGACAAAAAAGCAACATGACTCAATAATGGTAGTGGTGGATAAGTTGACAAAGGATTCTCATTTTGTCCAAGTGAAGATGACTCATACAACAACTAATATTGCAGAAGTTTACATGAAGGAAATTGATAGGTTGCATGGAATACTTAAGGAAATTGTTTTAGACAGAGATACAAAGTTTAGTTCAAACTTTTGGAGGGGATTATTTAATGGATTTGGTAGAAATATGAACTTTATCACTACATACCATCCACAGTCAGATGGGCAGATAAAGATATTCAACCAAGTGATTGAAGACATGTGGAGAATGTATGTGATGGATAAGCCATCTAAGTGGGAAGATTAGTTGCATTTGGTTGAGTTTGCCTACAATAATGGGTATCAATATTCATTGAAGATGAGCCCATTTGAAGATTTATATGGTATAAAATGCAATACTCCAATGAGTTGGGACAACCCAATAGATGAAGTAGTACTTGGGCCAGAATTCCTCAAGGATATGGAATACCAAATCGTTAAAATTAAACGGAATTTGAAAGAAACACAAGATAGACAAAAGTGTTATGCAGATAAGAACATGGCAACTAGATAATTTAAAGTGGGAGAGAATGTGCTTTTGGAAGTGAATCCCAAGAAAAACTCATTAAATTTGGGCATTTGTACCAAGCTAGCAACCAGATTATGTAGTCCATTTGAGATATTGGAAAAAATAGGGCCAATTACATACATGCTTTCATTGTCTACTTCCATGAATGTGCATAATGTATTTCATGTCTCTTTTCTTAAAAAGTGTGTGCATGATCCTAACCATGTTATTGATTGGAATTTGATTCAGGTGGAGGCAGAAGGAGACTTTCAGTTCCAACTAGTGTGCATATTGGACAAGAAGGTCAAGGTGCTCTGGAATTGAGCCATAGGATTGGTAAAGGTTCAGTGGAACTGCTATGGTCCTAAATATTCTACTTGGGAGCATGAGGATGCCATGCGGGAAGAGTACCCGTGAATTTTTGAAGACTTTTGAAATTTTGATTTCTCTTTTATATATGCACCGAGGACATATCCAAAATAAGTGAGAGGGAAATGTAATACCCCGATTTCGAGTCCCCAAAATAATAATGTAATTTTGGTTTATTTGATGAAAGGCCAGAGTGCCTGTAAAATTGAAAGGTGAGAGAGACTAAGAAATGTAATACTTTGAATACTTTGAATAATAAAATACATCATTGGCTGCAAAATGAACAAGGATAGAGATAGGGGGCTATGATTCCAAGAGAGAGGGGGTGCTAAAGGGGCTAAGTATTTTTATTATATTTTATTCACCCATCTGGAATTAGTTGGGAAAAGTGACTACGTGAGATTCTTGGGGAGGCCACATGGTGCTTAATTGTATGTAATTATATAAACCCTACTTTTGGGTTGTGTGGGGGTTACTAGATCATTTTCAGTTCACCATTCATTGTACCTCATTCATTTATTTTTGCTCACTCTTGTTCTTGCTTTGGGCATGAGAAAAAAAATTGTTGGGGAACAAAGCTATTGTTTATTGGTCGTAGGTAATTGTTGATTATTTCAACAAGGAATTGATGTATGTGTGCATGATGAGAATGATGAGAATTGTGAAAGAATTGTCCACAACTAAGAATCCTTGGAGTTTCTAGCATTGAGATTTCCTTACTAGTAGCACTAAATCCCTGGAAATGGATGGAATAGCCTGAGCGACTACATTGCAGAGAAGGGGGTTCATTTCTTTGGGTGGCATACCACCTCATTCTTTGCCTTCATCATTCAATACAAGACTTTCAGGTCTCGACAACAGAACCATTTGTTGGGATGTTTCATGCTTGCGTGCATCTTTCTTAAAGACAAGGAGTTTAGACAAAGTTTTTGTCTAGAGTTGATGAACAAAACCCCCAAAGCATTGACATATCAATCTTCAACCAATGCTGAAGAAGGTCTCACCCAAGACACAATGAAGATCACAAAGACCATTTGGTCTTGTGATGGGGATGAAGGACTAAATCCACATGGATCCATCTAGGATGGCATCCATACACTCCATTAACGACAAATTATTATTATCAATATGTAAAACAATACACACACATATCCAAATAACACATGAGTGACACATGATAGATCATAATTGCTGCAAATTTATTATTCTCACATTCCATTAAACATAAGCATAAATTAAGAAAACAATACTCAACAATGACAAAGTCTCACGTCCTCTTTAGATAATTCCCTAGAGTTACAATACATTGTTCTTTATGCATCCTTTTCAGACCCTAGACATATGACAGACTCAAACTTATATTCAGAAGAATTACAACATTACAATGCTACAAAGGCTCACAACGAGCTCAATAACACAACAGTGAATCCTCTGAGTGAGTGTGTAACTCCATTTTCGATGTCGTTGCTTCCTTTTATAGCTTTCCCTGCTCGGGAACTCCATCTCTGTCAGTTCTGATCCACTTACTCTACTTACTAACAGTCTCGCATTCTTTTGTTTCCTTCCTGCATTCCATGTATCCTTTCAGGAACCGGTGAAATCGTAATTGCCTTGCCAACTCATCTTTTTTCATCTCCACATTCTCTTGTGTTTCTAGCAGTAATCATTCGAGAATATTTCTCAATGATTCCTTTCTTGATTCTGGTGTCCTTCTTCTTGATTTTCGACATGCTTCTCAAAACTTGGACCGATGTGCATTTGGTAGACTATGGACTTAACGTGTAATATCAAAACTTGGTCTGGCACACACTTCTTGTTAATCCTTGTGCATTAGCTTGGGCGTGCAAAATTCCATTTGTGTGCATGTGCAAGATTAATCGAAAACTTTAGGTGCCAACATACTACAAACATTCCATGAGGTAGTTGGCTCAAAGACGAGCCAAGTAATAGTGGTGGGGGGTTGTTGGCACCCAAAGTTTTGGGTTAATCTCATGTGCACACACAAACGAATTTGTGCATGCCCATTCCAATTTTGTGCATGTTGAAATAATGTAACTGCAAAGAGTATTCTTATTATTATTGATATTTTATTCATAGGATCAATCCCCATTGCGGATTGATCATGTCGGATATTGTAATAGGACCAAATCCCCTTTTGCGGATTGGTCAACAGACAATTATAATATGCAGAATAAGAAGTCGGCCCCAATAGTTATAAGAAGACCCGAAAATATAATAAAGGTGGGTTTACCCACCCAGATTAAGAAGTCGGCCCTGCCAGTGAAGAGACACTTCACACATGCTAGAACTTGTATAAATAAAGGAGGCTAGCACCTCATTTGATCACAACTCACTTGCTCAGTTTGAGAGACAAGTTCTTATCTGTTACCGGCAAAGGAGAGAGAGAGTGGCACATATCTTGGGAGAGGACTTTCTGTTTTAGCATAAGATCTCTTGGCATTGTATTGGCTATTTATATTAAGGAAGTTTTGTTGGGTTTTCTTCCCCTAGAGGGTTTCCCAAAATAAATGTTGTGTCTCTTGTGAATGTGTATTTCTTAGTGATCTTGTTCTTATGTTGTTGTTATCTATTGAAATGAAAAGAACTATAATAATGGCATAAACATTAACATGGTATCAGAGCCAACCTGAAGGAAGCATATTTCGTAAGAGAAAAACGTCACTATTGCAGCACCTGCAAATTAGGGTTTTTCAAAAGTGAAACTTTTCAGCTTCAAAACCACCTAGAAAGTTTCACCCTCTCCCAAGGATCATTTTGGCACCCTCAGCGTACCTTTTCAATGGCTGGATCTCCCAGAAAGTGAAACCCTAGTTTCACAAAAGTACCAGAAGTACCAGAAAACCAGTACCAAAAGTACGAGAAGTACCAGAAGCACCAGTCCAGAAATCCACAGATTAGATTTGAAGGGGAAAATTTTGGATTTTCTCAGATCCAAGCACACCAAGCAACTCGCCTCAACCAAGCGCATCTCCTGGTAAGTTCAAATTTTGATTTTGAGCACTTTCATTTTTTGGTCATTTTCCTAGCTCCAGGTAAAGATGTCTGCAAGCATTAAGCTTGTTGACAAGTTAGAAGGAATGGAAAAATTCCATGCCTGGAAGTATAGGATTGGCCTCATTCTTGAAGAGAATGATCTAGCAAGATTCGTCAAGGAAGAATTACCGGAACTCGAAGATGCTGCAGAAAAGGCAAAGCATCAAAATGACACAATAAGGGCCAACATAAACATTGCAGATTCAATCAAGGACCATCTAATCCCTTATGTGTCATCCAAGAAGACCCCGAAAGAAATGTTCGATACCTTGACCAGACTATATGAAGGAAATAACATAAACCAGAAGATGAATCTTAGAACTCAATTGAAGAATACAAGGATGCAGAAAGGAGAAATGATTAAGGAATACTTCTCCAGAATATCAGAATTCAAAGAAAAACTACAAGCTATTGGAGATACCATAGACGAAGACGAACTCATAATGACGACACTAAATGGTCTTACAAGACCTTGGGATGCCTTCATCCAGACGATATGTGCCAGAAAGGAGAAACTGAAGTTCGACAGCCTATGGGAAGAATGCATCCAAGAAGAAACAAGAGTAGCGAATCGTGAAGCGCTACTAGCTAGGGATGATGATCAAGCGCTAGCCACGCACACCAAAGGAGGAAGGAAGAAACCCTACCTCAAAAGGGAGACTCATAGAGAGCCTCAACCATCAAAAAAATTCAATAACAAAGAATCTCATCCAAAGAGATTTCAGAAGAAAGGACAACGCAAGGAAAGAGATCTCTCATCTATACAATGTTATCATTGTGATAAGATGAGACACAAGGCGAATTATTGTCCAGTCAGATGAGAAGAATACAAGAGGAAACATAAGAGGCAACATGCCCACATAGTCGAAGATGAAGAGCCACCTACGAAGATGATGAAGGACCATGTCTTGATCTCGGCCCTCTCAAGATCAGTAACACCTGGAGATGACACATGGCTCATTGATAGTGGTGCATCAAAGCACGTAACGGGTAAGAGAAATACTCTCTCTTGTATTTCAGAAAAGAAGTTTTCTCAGAAAGTGACCCTTGGAGATGATTACCAATATCCCATCAAGGGAGTGGGAGAATCAAACTACAAGCTAGATTCAGAAAACTCAATAAAGATGAAGGACGTACTCTATGTATCAGGCTTAAAGAATAACTTACTTTCCATATCAGCTTTAGACTAGAAAGGCTATAGAGTTGCCTTTATAGATGGATAAGTTCTTATGTGGGCTAGAGGAGAAACCATAAATGAAGCAATCGTCATTGGAAATGAAGAAAATGGCTTATATAAGCTAAAGGGTCACCCAGAGACTGCCATGACCCATGCCATTGAAAACTCAAGTGAAATTTGGCATAGAAGATTGGCCCACATCAACTACAAGGCGCTACCATACATATGCAAAGTTGTCACAGGTTTACCAGAATTCAAGGGTGATTAGGAAGGCATATGCAATGGATGTGCACAAGGGAAGAATATCAAGAACCCTTTTCCAAAGAGGGACAACAAAGCAGAAGAAGTACTGGAACTCATTCATTCAGACCTATGTGGCCCAATTCCATCATCCTCCATTAGTGGGTATGTATACTATGTATCATTCATTGATGACTATTCTTGCAAGACCTGGATATATTTCTTGAAATCTAAAGACAAAGTATTCAAAAAAATCAAGGAAATTAAAGCCTTGATAGAGAATCTTTTTGAAAGGAAGATTAAGATACTCAGGCCAGATAATGGAGGAGAATATACCTCAAAAGAGTTCATGAAATTCTACAGAGATGTTGGGATAAAGAGGGAACTCACTGCTCCCTATAATCCTCAACAAAACGGTGTAGTTGAAAGGAAGAATAGAACAATCATGGAAGCTATGAAGACTATGATCCATGATTAAGATCTTCCTATGTGCTTATGGGCAGAAGCAGCAATAGCAATTGTTTATGTTCAGAACCAATTATCCCATAATGCACTTGGGTTCAAGACCCTGTAAGAGATGTTCACCGGAAAGAAGCCAGAGGTAAGCCATCTCAAAATATTTGGCTACCCAGTCTTCATACACATTCTGAAAGAGAAGAGAAACAAGCTGGAACCCTCCAGATAGAAGGGAATATTTGTGGGATACCATGAGGTCTCCAAGGCTTTCAGAATCTATATACCAGGTCACCGCCACATTGAGATCAGTAGGGATGTGACCTTTGATGAAGAATCAACACTTAAGAAATCAAGAAGATGCCATCTTGAAGAAGTGTATGAAGAGGAAACAACAATTCCCAGGATTACAGAATCCGCGAGGGAAGTTCCCAGAGCTGCAGAACCAGTGAGGGAAGTCATAACTTCCCCTGATGAGGAAACTCTTGAAGACCATGATGTAACAGAAGTTCAAGAACCTCCTCAAATGACCTTCTCCCATAAAAGAAATTTTGCTTGGGCAAGAAATATTATTCAAGATGGAGAGAAGTATGGTGTTCCAGAAGGAACCTCGAGACAAGTGAAAAGATCAAAGCCATTCTCCAGTTACACGGCTTTGATGTGTGATCTCCTAGATTAGGAGCCTACCTTCTTTGAAGAAGCCATTCAAAAGAAGGAATGGATAGATGCCATGACAGAGGAATACCAATCCATAATAAAGAACAATGTATGGGAAATTGTTCCCAGACCAAAAAGTAAGGATGTGGTATCATCAAAATGGCTCTTCAAAATAAAACATGTTGTTGATGGAAGTATTGAGAAATATAAAGCAAGATTTGTCGCTTGTGGCTTTTCCCAGAAGGAAGGCATTGACTATGAAGATACATTCTCTCTTGTGGCCAGATACACTTCGATCAAGACCATCATAGCTCTTGGAAGTTGCACCAGATGGACGTGAAGACAGCTTTCCTAAACAGTGTCATCTAAGAGGAAGTGTTATAGAGCAACCTCAAGGATTTGAGGTTGAAGACAGGAAGTCTCATGTCTGCGGATTGAAGAAAGCCTTATATAGATTGAAGCAAGATACTAGAGATTGGTATGGCCGTATAGACAGTTTCTTAACGAACTTAGGCTTTACCAAGAGTAAAGCAGACTCAAAGCTCTACTTCAAAATTATGGATAGTGAGCCAGTAATCTTATTCCTATATGTGGATGACATATTCTTAATTGGAGAAGAAAAGATCATCGTTGAATGTAAAAGGAGACTTTCCTCGGAATTTGAAATGAAATACCTTGGCCTAATGCATTACTTCTTAGGTCTTGAGGTATGGCAGAGTCGAGAGAGGATATTCCTTAACCAAGGGAAGTACCGGTCGAGATCTTAAAGAGATTCGACATGCTGGAATGCAAACCCATGAATACACCCATGGAAGTGAAGCTGAAGCTGTTGGTCGATACTTCGTCAGATTTGATTGATGCCACATTGTACAGACAGATTATTGGATCACTAATGTACCTGACGAACACCAAACTAGACATTTGTTTTGTCGTGAACACCTGGAGTCAGTTTCTAATAGAGCCTAGACGTGTTCACCTAATGGCTGCAAAACATGTGATGAGATACCTTAAAGGTACAATAGATTATGGTCTCAGTTATGACGGAGATCATAATTTCACATTGAGTGGATACACTGATTCAGATTGGGCAGGAAGCGTTGCTGACAAAAAAAGAACTTCCGAAAACTGTTTCAGTTTGGGATCAACCATGATCTCATGGCAGAGTAGGAAGAAATCCAGTATTGCTCTCAGCACAGTGGAAGCAGAGTACATTGCCGCATGTTCTGCTAGTTGCGAAGCTATATGGCTTCGTAAGTTGTTGACCGATCTATTTGACCTAGAGATGGAAGCAACCACGATCCTATGTGACAACCAGAGCTGCATAAAGATGATAGAGAATCCTGTATTTCATGACAGTTCGAAGCACATAGAGATTCACTATCATTACATCCATGACATGGTGCAGAGAGGAGCCTTGCAGCTCATGTATGTTAGCACGGATGAACAGGTTGTTGATGTGTTGACCAAACCTCTATCTCGTGTAAAGTTTGAACACTTTCGAGATAAGCTTGGTATAGTCTGAAAGGAACCTCCCTGAAAGGGGGAGTATATATGATTCCTTGCTTCTAACCTCATTGTTAGACATAAAGCAAGATGATTCCTTGCTTCTGACCTAGTTGTTAGACGTAAAGCAAGATGTGACTTGCACTGAGCTACCAACTTAACAGCTGTGACATAGAGCTAGTCTAGTACTGTGATGGGCCAGCATAGTGCTGTGATGAGGTATCATCTTTATATTGATACATATTGGTGTAGATGATGATGGAATTATTTCAAGAATGATGTTGTTGCCGATGAAGAAAACTTCTGATGATTTATAGATACGCTAGCCAAGATGATATTGATGATGTTGTCCTCCTACCTGATGTTGTTGATGATGCGGTCCTCTCTCTCTCGCATGATGTTGCTGAAGAATACCCTTCTTGTTAAGGGGGAGTGTTGAAATAATGTAACTGCAAAGAGTATTCTTATTATTATTGATATTTTATTCATAGGATCAATCCCCATTGTGGATTGATCATGTCGGGTATTGTAATAGGACCAAATCCCCTTTTGTGGATTGTTCAACAGACAATTATAATAGGCAGAATAAGAAGTCGGCCCCAGCAGTTAATAAGAAGACCCAGAAATATAATAAAGGTGGGTTTACCCACCCAGATTAAGAAGTTGGCCCTGCCAGTGAAGAGACACTTCACATGTGCCAGAACTTGTATAAATAAAGGAGGCTAGCGCCTCATTTGATCACAACTCACTTGCTCAGTTTGAGAGACAAGTTCTGATCTATTACTGGCAAAGGAGAGAGAGAGAGTGGCACATATCTTGGGAGAGGACTTTCTGTTTTAGCATAATATCTCTTGGCATTGTATTGGCTATTTATATTAAGGAAGTTTTGTTGGGTTTTCTTCCCCTAGAGGGTTTCCCAGGATAAATGCTTTGTCTCTTGTGAATGTGTATTTCTCAGTGATCTTGTTCTTATGTTGTTGTTATCTATTGAAATGCAAAGAACTATAATAATGGCATAAACATTAACAGTGCACACACAAGCAACTACACGAGGATTGACAAGAAGCACGCGCCAAACCAATTTTTTTATATTGCGCGCCAAGTACAAGATCTACCAAATGCACGTTGTTCCAAGTTTTTAATGCATACCATAAATCCAGAACATGTATACCATAATCAAGAAAGGAATCATAGGGAAATATTCCCAAATGATTACTGCCAGCAGCACGAGGGAACATGGAGCAGAAAAAATATGACTTGGCGAGGAAATTAAGATTGTCTCGATTCTAGAAAGGAGACGTGGAATGTAGGCATGTGGAAAAAGCATGCGAGGTTGTTAGTCATGAGAGAAAGTGAAGAAGAATCGACAAAGAAAGAGTTTCATAGATGAGAAGGCTATAATAGGAAGCAAGGATGATAAAGAAGAGGTTGTTGCCACAATTGTTGTTAGTATTGAGTTGATTCACTAGATCATTATTATGGTATGTTGTTGAAGAGCTCACTTTGAGTCTCTGTAGTATTGTAATGTTGCATTGCTTCCAATAGTAATTCTAAGTCTGCCATATGTCTAAGGTCTAAAAGGATGCACATGAAGAAGAGGTTGTTTCTACAATTGTTGTTATTATTGAGTCGATTCACTAGGTCATTACCGTGGTCTGTTGTTGAAGAGCTCACTCCGAGTCTCTATAGTATTGTAATGTTGTAATGCTTCCAATTGTAAGTTTGAGTCTGTCATATGTCTAAGGTATGAAATGATGCGCATGAAGAAGAGGTTGTTTCTACAATTGTTGTTAGTATTGAGTTGATTCACTAGGTCATTACTGTGGTTTATTGTACAATAGATCACTTTGAGTCTCTGTAGTATTGTAATGTCGTAATGCTTCCAATTGTAAGTCTGAGTATGTCATATGTCTAAGGTCTGAAAGGATGCACATGGCACAATTTATTTTAAATTTGGGGAATTATCTAATGAGGACATGAGACTCTATTTCTATCAAGTATGTTTTGTTTAATGTACACTTTTGTTTGATGGAATTAGAAGAATAATAAAGCTACATTGATTTTGCTCTATCATGTGTTTCTCATTTGATATTTGGATATGCGCGTGTAATGTTTTTGCATATTAAGAGTGGTAGAATGCTAGCTATGGAATGACTGAATGTCAACCTAGATGGATCTCTGAGTGTTTATCCATTCATCCCCGACACAAGACCAGATAGTCTCTGTGATTATCATTGCCTCTTGGGTGACATTTTCTTCAGCCTCGACTGAAGATTGATATGCCAATGCTTTGGGGTTTTTGTTCATCAACTTTGGATGAACATTGGGTCTAAAACCTCCAATGTTAAGAAGGACACATGCAAGTTTGAAATGTCCCAACACCATCTGCCTTGACATTAATTGAGGTAACATTGATGTTGATGATTACAGTTGTGTGAGACATCCTCCAGGACACAGACTGAGTGAGTCAGCCTATGAGAGAGCCCATGAGTTGGGTGTGCCCATGAGATGGGTGTTTCGTTCCTCTCTGAGACTGAGATGGAACGTCATGTGCCCCTGTGTGGGGAGGATATGCATGATATTGGTGTGTCATTTGAGATGAAACAATGTATTCCTCAGAGAGGGGTGAAGGTGCCCACGAGATGGGTGTATTGTTCTCCTCTATGTAGAGAGTTGAGACGATGTGATACTCCAAATGATTCTCTTGTGAGACTCAGTGAGATAGAGATATGTTGAGTAGGACGTCCTTGTGGCTGAGCACAGGTGGACGTGATCCTAGTGGCTGAACACTAGTGAGTGTGTGTCTAGATGATTCTCCTATGAGACTCATGTTGATTAAGGTTGGTTGTCATTGATGTCAACCCTTGAAGAAAGCCCCGCAACACAAAGGTTTGGGTAATGGACCCAAAATTGTTTGATGTAAAGATGACTCATTATTGTCTTTTCATGGTTGATAAGAAGTAAAGATGGATGAACTCCAAAGTGGTCCCCTTATGATGAAAGCCTCACAGGAAGATACTTTGCGGAGTAAGAGAACCCATTCTTAATTATGGAATAATGAGATTAAGGACAATAAATTTGTTAGGTAAAATATCCTAGATGGATAGTGCTTGTCATTCCATTTCCGGTGGCATGTGGAACGTCACATAACTCCTCACGGTTAGAGAGTTATAGCCATAAGAATTTGGAGACCCCAGGTTTGGGTAATGGACCCAAGTTTGTTTGATGGATAACTGTATAATTTATGATATATTTTCAGATAATACTATTATATATGGATAGTACATGTCATTCCATTTCTAGTGGTATGTGGAACATCACATAACTCCTCACAGTTTGAGTTATGGCCTTACGAAGTTGGAGGACCCTCATATGTCATCTAGAAGCCCCAAAAGGTCAAGGTAGTCAAAGTGGTTTAAGAGATTTTAAAAGGTAAATAATAAAGTGAAGTAATGAGTGTATTATAATTCAAAGTGAATAAAAAATAAATTATTTAAATAATAAATTTAATGGATAAATTAGAAGTGGGTTAACCCTAAAATAAGGAAAGTGGGGCCAAGTGACCTAGAAGATGTTTTTAAGGAAGCTACTTGGAGAGTATAAATAAGAGGCAAGGCTCTCTCATTTTAATCACACTTGAGAATATTGAATATCTATAGGTGTCTGAGGTAACCAAGGATATCTAAGCCAAAATTATGAGGCAAGGTGAAGAAAAGAAGGCTGAAATGCAAGGAAGGATAAATTCTTTTGATGGTGCTTTCTAAGGTATGTTATTTACAGGTCATCACACCATTCTAGCTATAAAAAAAATTCTATAATGAATTAGACCGTGAAATTTCTATTCCATTGAGAAAACATATCCAAGTATTTGTGGTAAAAAATTCATCTTGTGGGTCATTGTATTTTTGGAGTTACACTCCGTGGAAAATAGAGTTTGTGGCTAGTTCTGAAACTAGTCAAAAACAAGTGTTTCGGGTAAAAACGTCATAATTTATTCATAACATATCCAAATTCAGTGAAACCAAATGTGTTGCTTAGGTTACAGTATTTAGTATTCCATGTATAAATTTCATATCATTTCAACAAATATTCCGTGTGGAGCACGCTTACAAGGTCATTCTCTAGAATAAGCCAAAATGCAACAAGGTATGTCATTTTTGCTATAACTCCTTTTCTGAGAGGTTCCAAGTAGTGACACTTGGAGGAATTGCAAAAAACACATTGAAGAACATTATATATCAGTTTCAGATCTTTATACATTACAAGTACAAAGTTATGATTGCTTCAAGTTAGGGTTGTTGACTGATCCAAAACTAGGCATGTGAGACTAAAGAAAAGTTTGATGAAAATGTTATGTTAAAGTTAAGGAAGGTTTGCAGGAATGTGATCATATACACCAGGTCTATTATAGAGCTACAAATCAGATTTGGATGATGAAATTGATGAGGGCTTTTGGTTGTGGTACATGTTGAGTACATGGTTGAGACAAGTAGTTGATGAGTTGGCACATACATGAGGTGTATAGTTGATGATGTTGGTACATATTGATGAGTCATAATTAATGAGTAGTTGACACATGATTGGTACATACTTGGTACATGGTTGGATGCACTTGTTTATGGTACATGTTGATTACAGGTTATTTGGTACAGGTTGGTGCATGGTTGATGCACTTGTTTATGGTGCATGTTGATTACAGGTTGAGGTACAGGTTGATGCATGGTTCAGATTTATTGGTATAGTTTTACAACGGTATATCTCACAGTGATAGGTTGACAGTGTTTCCATCATTCTACTTCTACTTTAGGGTGGCAGGACGGGGCAAGGACATGTGGTTGTAGCCACCTTCCGGTTGTAGCCGGAGAACATAGGGGGTTATAGCCTCATTTTGGTTGTAGCTAGAGAATTGGGGAGTTGGAGATTCCCTCAGGTTGTAGCCTGAGAAACTAGGGGGTTGGAGTCTCCTTCCAATTGTAGCTGGAAAACAAAGGAAGTTGGTGCTTCCAATGAACGTAATTCTTCAAGACATATAAGAAAAAACATTATGTGGTTTTCTCCCGATTTGGGTTTCCACGTAAAACACTGGTGTACTGTATATGTGTATGTTTGTTCATTTGTTCATTTCTTATTTACTCTGCAGTTATTGGATGATAATACTTCATTGATATAACACCTGGATTATATGGTTAAAAATGATTAAATTTCTCTATTACTGATTCACCCCCCCTCTCAGTAATCCAACAATTGGTATTAGAGTCAGTTCCTTAAAAAAACAGTTTAACCACTGGAAGGAGATCATGGATTATTCTGAGAATGGAGTACCAATGTTTAATGGTCAGAATGGTTTTAAGTATGAGATGTGGAGCATAAGGACGAAAGTATTTTTACATGCACATGGACATTATATTGGCTATTAGTTGTTACATGATATGATAGTTCAAAAGGGCAAAGACTACAGCCAAGAAGGAATTGAGGAAGAATAACAAAATAACAATGGATTTCATCTGGGAAGGATTACCTAATCTGGTAAGAGAAAAGGTTAGTAAATGTTCATCAGCAAAAGAACTTTGGGATAAGTTACATGACATATATTCTTCACCCATCACAGATCCAAAAAATGTCAAAGAAGATGCAGATACAAATCAAGAAGAATTATGTTCACCATGTCAAGAAGACTCAGAAGATGAAGAGTACATAATCACCAGAGGTATGTTGTTTTGTGTTAATTGTGAAAAACGCGAACATATTGAAATAGAATGCCATGAAGGAAATGAGACAGGAAAAATAATTGAAAATGAAGGAAATTATGAAGAAGAATTGATTAGTGCTTTAGATGAACTAAGAGAAGAAAACAATTCACTCAAGAAAGAATTGACGAAACAAAATGAATGTGTTCACATTTTCTAAGAATCCCAATAGGTCATCGTGAACTTAAGAACTCAACTAGAAGAAGCCAGAAAGATCGAAGAAAATCTTGAATATCAAAAGCAGTGTTTGGAAACCAACATAGCAACGCAGAATGAAGAAGCAGAAATGAGAGAGAAAATATTGACAAATCATCTTAAGGAAATAAATAACAATCTAAACTAGCTTGAGGCAGAGTTTGGTCAAGAAGAGAAAGGACTTGAAGAAGAAATAATCACATTAAAAATTCATCTTGAAGAAGAGAAAAGAATAGAAGAAGTCATGAAGTCTCAGATAATGAAGAAAGAAGAAGAGGTTGAGAAGCTTGA
>ML833909.1:35792-50179 GCA_009831015.1 Picea engelmannii
AGTGAAGTAATAAGTGTATTATAATTCAAATTGAATACAAAATAAATTGTTTCAATAATAAATTTAATGGATAAATTAGAAGTGGGTTAACCCTAAAATAAGGAAAGTGGGGCCAAGTGACCTAGAAGATGTTTTTAAGGAAGTTACTTGGAGAGTATAAATAAGAGGCAAGGCTCTCTCATTTTAATCATACTTGAGAATATTGAATATCTATAGGTGTCTGAGGTAACTAAGGATATCTAAGCCGAAATTATGAGTCAAGGTGAAGAAAAGAAAGCCGAAATGCAAGGAAGGATAAATTCTTTTGACGGTGTTTTCTAAGGTATGTTATTTACAGGTCATCTCACCATTTTTGCTATAACTTTTTTTCTATAATGAATCAGACCGTGAAATTGCTATTCCATTGAGAAAAAATATCCAAGTATATGTGGTAAAAAAATCATCTTGTGAGTCGTTGTAGTTTTGGAGTTACACTCTGTGGAAAATAGGGTTTGTGGCTAGTCCTGAAACTAGTCAAAAACAGGTGTTTCAGGTAAAAACGTCATAACTTCTTCATAACAGATCCAAATTCAGTGAAACCAAATTTGTTGATTAGGGTACAGTCCTTAGTATGTTTTGTAATAGTTTCAAATCATTTCAATAAATATTACATGTGGGCACGCTCTACAAGGTCACTCTCTAGAATAAGCCAAAATTCAACAAGGTATGTCAGTTTTGATATAACTCCTTTTCTGAGAGGTTCCAAGTAGTGACACTTGGAGGAATTGCATAAAACACACTGAAGAACATTGTATATCAGTTTCAAATCTTTATACATTACAAGTACAAAGTTATAATTACTTGAAGTTAGGGTTGTTGACTAATCCAAAACTAGGCATGTGAGACTAAAGAAAAGTTTCATGAAAATGCTAGTCTCTTGTTGTTAAATTTAAGGAAGGTTTGCAGGAATGTGATCATATACACCATGTCTATTACATAGCTACAAATCAGATTTGGATGATGAAATTGATGAGGGCTTTTGGTTGAGGTACATGTTGAGTACATGGTTGAGACAAGTAGTTGATGAGTTGGCACATACATGAGGTGTATAGTTGATGATGTTGGTACATATTGATGAGTCATAATTGATGATTAGTTGGCACATGATTGGTACATACTTGGTACATGGTTGGATGCACTTGTTTATGGTACATGTTGATTACAGGTTATTTGGTACAGGTTGGTGCATGGTTGGTGCACTTGTTTATGGTACAGGTTGATTACAGCTTGAGGTACAAGTTGATGCATGGTTTAGATTTATTGGTACAAGTTTACAACGGTATATATCATAGTGACAGGTTGATAGTGGTTCCATCATTCTACTTCTATTTCAAGGTGGTGGGACGGGGCAAGGACAAGTGGTTGTAGGCACCTTCTGGTTGTAGCCAGAGAACATAGGGGGTTCTAGCCTCCTTCTGGTTGTAACCAGAGAATTGGGGAGTTGTTGCTTCCCTTAGTTTGTAGCTTGATAAACTAGGGGGTTGGAGCCTCCTTCCAGTTGTAGCTAGAAAACAAAGGAAGTTGGTGATTCCAGTGAATGTAATTCTTCAAGACATATAAGAAAAAGTATTATGTGGTTTTCTCCAGATTTGGGTTTCCACGTAAAACGTTGGTGTACTGTGTATGTGTATGTTTTTTCATTTGGTCATTGCTTATTAACTCTACAGTTATTGGATGATAATGCTTCATCGATATAACACTTGGATTATATGGTTAAAAGGGATTAAATTGCTCTATTACTGATTCACCCCCCCCCCCTTTCAGTAATCCAACAACTCAGTGAGATAGAGATCTGTTGAATTGGATGTCCTTGTGGCTGAGCATAGGTGGACATGCCCTTAGTGGTTGAGAACTAGTGGGTGTGTAAGATCCCTTACTATATTGTTTAAGAGTTAGATTTACCTCTAACCCTAATTGTGATGTAAAGGGTATAGGTTGGCCCCACCATAAAGTGAAATATAATTAATGTAAAAGGTAATTAATATGGTAATTATTAATTATATTCTGAGTTATTAAGGTTGGTCCTATTGTGCCAATAGAAACCACTTTTGATGTGTCCAGTCTAGTATAAATAAAGGTGATTTCTCCGTTGAGGAAACATAACACACATGTGATTTTGGAACTTTCAGCAAGTACACCTTCTAGGGCTGAAGTGTGCACCTCTCTTGGGCGCTAGCCTTCTTGATTTTTGAGAGCACCCTTTTGTGTGCTAGGTATATGGTGTGGGAGGTCTTTCTCATGAGAATATAGAAAAGGATTGTTGGGTTTTGCTTCCCTTGTTGAGAAGGGTTTCCCAGGATATTTCTTGTGTTCTTGTGTATGGTATTTCTTCTTATGATCTTGGTTATTGCAGAAATTGTTAATGGTGTAGCTGCACTTGTCTATGGTTCAAGTAAATGCTAAAATTGAAATAAACCTCATGCTTTAGCCTATCATAGTGAAAATTCAACATGGTTTCAGAACTTAGGTCTTGAAGAACCCATTGCACAAGCATCTACCAGTCATCCTCTCACTTTTGCATAAGTGTACGACCCTCCTAGGGTTTCCAGAAAATATGTGCAACCCTCCTTTTCTGAGGTATTTCAGCACCTTCAACTTGGATGTTGGGGCTAAAAATTGTATGGGAGTGTACGAACTCCCTTAGCACACCTCCAACAAGCTTCATATTGCATTTCCGAACATTTTACATTTTTGGCCCTAGGGTTTCTATGGTTTCTCAATTTTCTGCATAAATTTCAAAATTAGGGTTTATGCAGCTCATTGAAGGAGATTCTCAACTCACCAATGTTCTTCTGACTTTCAAGTCTTATTGTTGGCAATCATAAGCCCAAAAAAACCTAAGTTTGCTAGCCTAGCCTATTTGTTAGGTTTTCTAGCCCAGTTGGAAAGGGTTTGTGAAAAATCTGAAAATATGATGAAAAGAACCTTGGTGTAAGATAGGATTGATGGATCAAGCAACTTCAGTACCTAGAAGTCAAGACTTCAGATCACTCTTGAAGAGGAAGATCTATTGTGGGTGATACAAAAAGTTTTACCAGAGACAACTACCAATGAAGAGAAGGAATAAAGGCAAGGAAGATACTCATCTACTCAAGCTCTTACATTAAAGGGCCAACTTCAAAATATCAAGATGACAAAAGGCGACATCGTTGCTATCTTCTTCATGAATATGTTAGAGGTCAGAGATCAGCTAGGTGCCATTGGAGAAATCATATCAACACTCTCAGGTATGCACTTGTATATATTATTTGTATCATTGTCATGAGGGTACTTGTAGGAGGAAGGAACCTTTGTTGCAATCATGAATCGAGAGCGATTTCAATGCATTTAGAGGAACAACACACTGGAAGTGAAGACTCCAAGTTTGATTGTTTTAATTATCATGCCTCTAACCTACATTTCTAAGTTTGCTACATTAGAAGTAGGTGTTGCAGCTGTGACAAAAATCATTAAATTGTTTTGATTCTAGAGATGTACTCATTATTCTCCTCTGGGAGATATTCTTGTCTTGTTTCCTTTTGTTTGTTTTCTTGTTCCAGGCATGTTAACAACAAAGGAAGATGTTTATCCTTCAAACTTTAGAGGGATTCACTTGACTCAGAGGGAATCAAAACTATTTGAGAATGAGGAAGAACAGAACCATCATCGAGGCAAGCAAAACAATGATACACGATCAAAGTCTACCTATGATTTTGTGGGCAGAAGCATGCATGACAACAGTATATGTTCAAAACAAGAGTCCTCACCAGATTTTGAAGAACATAACTCTCGAAAAATCCCTCACCGGAGTGAATCATAAGATTGGACACTTCAGGATATTTGGGTGCCCAGTATATTTTCATGTACCCAAAGAGAAGAGATCCAAGCTAGACCCTTTAGGGAGAAAGGGTACATTTGTGGGATACAATGAATCTTCAAAGGCATATTGGATCTACATCCCTAGTCAGAGACAGATTGAGATAAGCAGAGATGTTATCTTTGAAGAAGAGATAGCCTTTCAAAGATCCAAATAATATCATATGGAGATCGACAGTGAGACAATACCTTCTCCCCCTTCAGCAGTTTAGAGGGAGACAAACATTATTCCAGTTTATCCAGTTCTTCCAGCTGATCCAGTTGCTCTAGTTGATATCCCCAGAGATATTGCAGTAGGGCATAAAAGGCCTGCTTGTGCTCGACAAACTCTGCAGGAGGCAGAGGGACATGCAGCCACTTAAGGCACATCTCGAGAGAGCAAGAGACCAAATAAATTTTTGAGCTACTTGTTGAGGAAAAGATATGAAATGATCTTACTCAAGCATTTCCAGATCTTACTTGGCTAAAGCAAGATATACAGGAATATCACCCTATGTTTATAGCCATAAAAAATTATTTCATAATTCACAAGTATTGATTACAAGTGCTTAGGATGATTTTTTTTTATAAATGAAAGATTGCTGAAAAAATCAATATTTATGTAATTTTCTGAATATAATAGATACAGAAATAAATATAGAAATAGAAGTAAAAAAATCAACTCAATAATCAACACAGATGAAACATAAAGCAATCGTTTATTCCATTCCAAATTATCAAAAGACTCGTTCTCTTTACAAAATTCCCCGAGGAAGTTTGGACCAAAGTCAAACTTAGATGTCCCCGATGAAAACCACACAAAAGGACTTCTGACATAAGTAAAAAATTGAACTTTAAAAGCTGGATCAACTTGCCACAGATTTCTTCCCACTCGACTCTGCACAATAGCCTTTATCAATCATGAAATTTAATTCACAAACAGACAAGTCTACACAGACTATCAAAGATAGATCAACACCTCTGAAAAACAAGTGTCTAGATGATGAAATTCAGCCCTGAATCTTGTTGTCTAAAATAGGACCCTACTATCATAAAAGAGAATTAGGCTTTCAATGAATCAAAGAATGAATGAAAACTGAATTGTCTCAATAAAACTCAAAGAGCAGACCTTAGTATGTTTTTTTCTTCTATTCTCCTCTTGTTCCTCCTTCTCTTTTTGCCTTTAAGCAATCAGAATTAGTTGAAGTAGTTAAACTACCTCTTTAGTTAAGTTAACTAAAACTCAACCAAATTTTTAGTTAAGGGGGAAAAATAATAAAATCATAATAAGGGTTTTTAATAAATAATAACTAGTAGGTGGGACCCCTTGTGATTCCCTTTAGTTTTTTAACAAGCATAACACAACTAGTTAATCAATCAAACACATCCCTCCTTGTGGCTCCCATCATCACTCTCATAATTTGACAATTTATATCAATGATAATTGAAATTATATCCAAAATATATTATCCATATATCCAAAAAATAGTGTGTTGTCCAAAATTTCAGAAGTCAACTGTTTTGAACAATCAATAAATAAAAACACTTAAAACCCATATTTGTCACTCTGGGAGGCAATCTTCCCCTTTGATTTTTTTGAATTTGCCTTAGGCTCTGTGGAGCCTTTGGGCCTAATCTCACTAATAATATGAGAGCAATCATCTCTCAAATGCATGCGAGAGGACACAGATTTAGCAGAGTCATTTGAGGGAGAGGAGGGGGCAGCAACAATATTTCCTTTATCAGGAGTATGGTGGGCCTCAATTTTTAACCTTTTGTTTGTATGGGAAGAATGTACTAGTGAGTGGGTAGGGGCATCTTGGACAATTTGATTAACAGGTGGAGGAGCAGATAGAGACAAGTTAGGCCAACCATGATGTTGGGAGACTGTTGGGTGGACAATCTCTTATCACCCATCGTTTTCAGGGACTTCAGGTTGTAATGAGACATGAGGGAGCACTGGGATACCAGGGACATGTGGGGCTTGGAAGGGAGGCCTTTTTTGCCTAGGTTGGACTACTCCTTGTCCAATCCAATTAAAAAATCCAGCTTGAAATAGTTGGCTCAACTCTTGCGAGTCTGCATCAAAATGTATAGAAAACTTTGGCCTTCTAGGGCCCTTGTTCCAATTTTCTCTTCCTCTGTTACCCCGCCCATGGCTACCTCTGCTGAAAAATCGCATTCATGTATGCATTATTGATTAGCAACTAGTTTTTTCAACAACCATACATGACATCTCTTTAAAATATGAAACAAAGTTTGGCTCAACAACACATCAGACTCATGCAATCTAATCCATGTAAATCGTTTAATACTTAGCAGGGGGTGAAATAAGGGTTCTGGGATATGTGAGGGATTATATTGAGAGAAAATTGTTAAAATGAAGGGGGGTAGATCATGATTACTGCTCAACAAACCACCAAACAATCAACTGTGTCATAAATCAACAGAATATATCATTATAACTCATCCCTATGCCATCCTTTAACTGTTATAATACATAACTTAACTTAACTATAATTTAATTTTAAGAACAGGGAATGGATAGTGAATATGGGAAGGCGAGGGGACTTGTAATGTGCGAAAAAGTGAGAGAATGGTAGGGAAAAATGAATATTGTTCATAAAACAAATCAAGTAATCCATAAAAACAATTATGTATTCAATACAAAAGATACCAATACCAATTAAACAATTACTGTGTGTCAAAACTGTTCACTATCCCACCTTCAATTTCTTAAAAAATTCTCAATTAATGAAGTCTGTAATCATACTCAAAATCACTATGACTTTCAACAATCTTGTTAAGAGAATACTTGGTCTCTTTCATTTCCTTTCCTTTCATTTAAAACAAAATCAAAAGAAATACACGGCCACATTACTCCATCTCTATCCATCATATATCACTATAAAATATCAAACATTGTCCATAATTCGCAATCGCCCAAATAAAACATATACACAGGTCCCTTTTCCAAATTGACATACTTCTAATACTTGCCCGATTTCATGCCCTTTTCATTATATTAACCAATGAACTTGCAATGAAACCATAATACAAAACCCAAGATTTATCATTGATGATGCAATTAAATAAAACATGCACGATGCCTCCATAATAGACACACAGTGAAACAACAGAATCACAGTCAATAATTTCCACAATTTGCCATGATCCCGATCGAGACTAGTGAAACACATCGTAGTCACCAACTTGAAATTGACACCATGTTGTAAGAGCACAACGATCCAAAGCATAACGAAAAAGAGGCAACCCTCTGAGTGTACATTATTACTCATCCCCGATCACAACTTTCCAACCAACTCAATCAAACGAGTTCAATATAAGTACTCAAAGCAATTGTCATAATCATTCAACCAATATATGACAGTCAACAAGATGCCCAACAAGAGTGAGAACGGTTGGGGATTATTAAAATCGGGCTCTGTAACAATGAATACAAAGAAGTAATCAAGATTTTGCTTGGTCACCAAAAGAATAGAGATACTGGAGGTCAAACATATCAACCAATAGGCATAGATCCTTCGATACAAGCACGGTAGAACCATAGGGCTCTTTATAACTCCCAGTATGTGCAATGGCACAATAGTTCAATGACGGGTAGTGTAGGAAAATGATGCAGAGGAGAAGTGAATGTCCATTGGACAGTGACAAGTACCCCAGAGCAAACAGAGGTATAATCTGTACATTTCTCAAGGACCGAATCAATGGATAACAATGCCAGTGGAAGTGTTGGCCCGAAGCATAACTTATGTCACCCAATCAACCATAAAGAATACATCTTGGCATAATGGACACCCTAAGACTAACCTCTGAGATACGTTGATGCCAAGACCATAAAAGTAATCCCCCGACCATGTAATAAACCCATGGCCATGACTCTAGAAAATACACACTGACCAAAAGGTAGTCCGAAAAACATACACATCAACTACATAGCAGCTCAAATACGACTGGACATGGTTACCCTCATAACTGTGAGGAAGTGGTTAGCAAGGATAAACAGAGAGAAACTATCCAACAAAACATAGAGCGATAATACCTATATCCACTTAAAAACTACAGAGAGCCATCACGATTTTAACCACACAGAACAACCAGCAATTGCCCAACTGGACCAACCAATTATTTTACTTGCAAAACGAATAACCACACAGTCATTCCAGAGAGAAGAACCACACATTTACACAGTTTCCAATCTCAGGAAAATACAAACCAAAGCATTATTGAGCCATTGTTCGTTCATGCATAGAGCGTAATTCATGGATGGGTTAAAAGAACCATACATGTAACCAATAGCTTTAAAAGGGCGAGGTCGTCGAGAGCTTCCTTCCCAGGCTTGGATCTCGAAGCTTAACCACCAGCAAAATGAAATGAAACAATAACCATACTAGGGTGATGGCCTGATGGTGGAATTATGGAGTGACGTGCATTTACTGCACGTCACTTCCATCTTCTCTTCATTCAATTTCAAAGTACACGACAACCAACAATCACTAATACCATTAACCATGTCATTAATTCCAAACCATTGAATCTGCGACCACATTGCTTGCCAAATGCGCCACCCAAAAATTCATATTAACCATTTCCAAAACTTCCATACCATACCATATATCAAATGCACCCAATATAACTCAAATGTAAATCGCATAGCCACTAACCATTTGTAATTAGGATTAACACTAACTTGTTTTCATTTAATTGCACACAACTTATAACATAGCATAGTATATGCCCTTTGTTTTGGATTTCTTTGTAAGTTTATTTCCTTTTGCTTTTGTTTATGTTGTTACTAACATATTTCTTGTGCAGGTGTAGCCAGGTAATGATAAAATATAACAACTGTAAATATATGCCATTCATAACATAAAATTAAAGCTTTGAATAACATAACATCCCATAAAATGCATCATCCACCTGTCATTATGTCAAAACGAAACAAAGACTGCATCATCAACCATATAAGACCCTATAAGAAACATCTAAACAACAACATAAATGTGTGATATGGCTATCTCCGAGCCTCCATTCTACAAGGGGGTCCCACCTACTAGTATTATATCTTATTAGCATAGTTTAAATAATAGGCTTTAGCAATACTTTGCGGGCAAAATTCCTCGTTGCGATTTTTATTGTCAACACTACTTTTCAGCCATGAGCCACATTATTGATTATGAGCCTTCTTGTCATGGAGAAGAAACAACTGAGCAGGTATGGCAAGATGTCATGATAGAAGAATATTAGTCTATCTTGAAGAATGATGTATGGGATATTGTTCTGAGACCAAAAGAGAAGTATATAATGACTTCCAAGTGGATCTATAAGATCAAGCATGCAACTGATGAAAGTGTCAAGAAATACAAAGAGAGATTTGTAGCTAGAGGACTCTCACAAGTAGAGGGAGTTGACTATGATGAGGCATTTGCTCCAGTAGCCCGATACACTTCCATCTGTACTATCTTTGCACTAGCTACATCCATGAATTGGAAACAACATCAGATGGATGTAAAGACAACCTTTCTCAATGGTGAGATTGAGGAAGAAGTTTATATCGAGAAACCAGAAGGATTCGTGATACACGACGAGAAATCTCATATGTGCAGGTTGAAGAAATCCCTATATGGATTAAATCTAGCACCCTATGCTTGGTATGAGGAAATGGATGGATTCTTGATGAGTTTGGGCTTCAACAAGAGTGTTGTTGATCTAAACCTATATTATCATATTGTTGGTAACAAGTGCCTAATCTTGGTCCTGTATGTGGATGAATTATTCCTCACCGGTTCAAAAATACTTATTACCGAATGCAAGTGAGCATTGACTTCTGAATTTGAGATGAAGGATCTGGGTATGATGCACTACTTCTTGTGACTAGAAATATGAGATTTTTCCTCGGTCAAGGAAAATATACAGTGGAGATATTGAAGAAGTTCGGTATGACAAAGTGAAAATCCATGCCTACACCAATGGTGATGGATTTGAAGAAAATGAATGATGCTTCTACTGATTCAGGCGAGATTGGTCCACATTTGTACCGACAACTGATTAGATCATTGACATATCTGGCTAACACCAGACCTGATATATGCTATGTAGTGAATGTACTTAGTCATTTCATGAGTCAGTCGAGACAGACTCACTGGATAAAAACGAAGCATGTATTGAGATATCTACGAGGCACAGTTGGATATGGCCTGAGATATGCCTCCAGTGTAGAATTGAGTTTGCAGGGATATGCCGATGCATATTGGGCAGGGAGTGCAGTGGACCAAAAGAGCACATCCGATTGTTGTTTTACCTTGGGGTCTGCCATGGTTTCCTGGTGCAGTAGGAAACAAAGCTTTGTGGCCTTGAGTACCACAAAAGCAGAGTATATAGCCTTGAGTGTCGCAGTCCGCGCAGCAGTGTGGCTTCGCAAGCTCATGACAGATTTATTTGATCATGATACGGATCCTACCATTGTTCATTGTGATAATCAGAGTTGTGTGGAGCTCTCAGAGAACCATGTGTTTCACGATAGATCAAAACACATTGAGATAAAATATCATTATATCAAAGACATGGTGCAGAGGAAAGAAGTACACATGTAGTACCTTCCTACACATGAGCAGATTGCAGATATCTTCACCAAACCATTTTCCAAGACGAAGTTCAAGTACTTCTGTTAGAGACTTGGCCTAGTGGAGAATGCCTCCCTAGATGAGAGGGAGTGTTGATGATTACAACTATGTGAGACATCCTCCAAGACACAGACTGAGTGAGTCGGCCTGTGAGAGAGCCCATGAGTTGGGTGTGCCCATGAGATGGGTGTGTCGTTCCTCTCTGAGACTTAGATGGAACATTGTGTGCCCCTGTGTGGGGAGGATGCCCATGAGATGGGTGTGTCATTTGAGATGAAACGATGTGTGCCCCTGAGATGGGTTAAGGTTCCCATGATATGGGTGTATTGTTCTCCTCTGTGTAGAGAGTTGAGACGATGTGATACTCCAGACGATTCTCTTGTGAGACTCAGTGAGATAGAGAATTATTGAGTAGGACGTCCCTGTGGCTGGGCACAGGTGGACGTGATCCTAGTGGTTGAGCACTAGTGAGTGTGTGTCAAGATGATTCTCCTGTGAGACTCAGTGAGATAGAGATCTGTTGAATTGGACGTCCATGTGGCTGAGCACAGGTGGACGTGCCCCTAGTGGCTGAGCACTAGTGGGTGTGTGAGATCCCTTGCTATATTGTCTAAGAGTTAGATTTACCTGTAACCCTAATTGTGATGTAAAGGGTACATGTCAGCCCCACCATAAAGTGAAATATAATTAATGTAAAAGATAATTAATATGGTAATTATTAATTATATTATGAGTTATTGAAGTCGGACCTGTTGTGCCAATAGACACCACTTTTGATGTATCGAGTCTAGTATAAATAAAGGTGATTTCCCCATTGAGGAAACACAACACACATGTGATTTTGGAAATTTCACCAAGTACATCTTCTAGGGATGAAGTGCGCACCTCTCTTGGGCACTAGCCTTCTTGGTTTTTGAGAGAACCCTTTTGTGTGCTAGGTCTATGGTGTGGGAGGTATTTCTCTTGAGAATATAGCAAATGATTGTTGGGTTTTCTTCCCTTGTTGAGAAGGGTTTCCCAAAATATTTCTTGTGTTCTTGTGCATGGTATTTCTTCTTGTGATCTTGGTTATTGTAGAAATTGTTAATGGTGTAGCTGCATTTGTCTATAGTTCAAGTAAATGCTAAAATTGAAATAAATCTCATGCTTGAGCCTAGAATAGTGAAAATTCATTAAATGAGAGTTTATAAGTTGGGTTCAACCATGACTTCTTGCATGAGGGGAATCCTTGGTAAATATAATTTCATAAAAGCACCTTCTAGGATAAACTACCTTCTAATGCCATGATAACCCATTTAGCACATAAGCCCTTGTCATGTCTATGGGCTCTAATGATTCCCATATCCCATAGTCTTTGAGAGAGCAATAAAAGTTCCAATTAACATGATAGAATCCCTTGCCTCCCTCCATATTCAACCAGAGAAAGCTACATATAGATTTCGCGAGCCACTAATATGAACTTATTGAAAAAACCTAATGGAAATAATAATAGACATGAGTAGCTACCATAATCTTAGTACACATATAGAATTTAACATTGAGATCTATAAGATTGGTTAGTCGTTTCTTAATTTTATTTTTCACTTGTAGGATAACCATGTCCCAAAGATCTTTGGATGATACCTAAAAGGCTAAAGGAATACTAAGATACTTAAAAATCTAGTTTTTTTAGATCCAAAATTAACTTTTCATAGCTAGCTAGTCAATGTGTTCCCATGGAATTTGTATGTCGCATCGAATCTTGGGCCATTGTATTTAGAAGCTTGAAGTGAAACAAACAATCCAGAAGAAGTACATCATGTTGTCTATAGATTCATGTTCCTTTAAGATGATGCAAAAGGAAATGTTCGTAAAATGCACATTAACAAGCTACCAAATCCTTATTCAGGGAGAGGGATGCCTCTTATTAAGACATGGTTCACTTTATGAGATAGATATTCCAAAGCTTCAAATTCCATGACATAAAGGATTAAACATAATTGGCATCCTTCCTAGATGAAACCAAAAACCCACTTCTTTTGATTTGCACTTTTTAATAGACATGTAATATTTTCTTTTTGGTCAACAAACCAAACTAGAAATTATATTTATCAAAGTAGTGAAATATATACATCAACCACTTAATTGTTGGTCTCCCACTAGGGAAACCAAACCAACATCAGTGGAGTAAACTAGGTGTCCATAGAGTTTGATCTAAGTTCTGGATTAAAACCAAAATTATATAGTTGGAACACTATTCAAAATATCTATCTATCCTACATATCTATCTAAAGATGTCTATAATATGAAGAAAAAAAAACATCTTTTAGAGATCTAATGAGGAGAGGGGCCACATGCCCTCCCATGAAGAGACTAGTCAAGAGGTTTGGGGGGATTGGCTTGTTGGTCCTCCTCAAGGTGATATTGGATATTTAGGTGAGCCCATATGTCTTGGAGTTCCTAGTGAACCACTACTAGTTGTTCCTGCATTTCTTCCTTGTCCTCTTCATTGTCCAACAACATCTTACCCATGAAAGTTTTGATATGCCAATACAAATCAACCATCTTCAGAAATTTGGTATCCCTTGCTTTCAATTTTCTCATGTTGGGGACCCAGGTTCCAATCTCTACATCGAACTCCTAGTCATGAACCTCTACAAGTTCTTGATGCACTTCCTCTTCAACAGAGGCAAGAATAGTTTTAATGCACAGAGGAATTTGTTGATGGAATTATGTTGCCTCCTCCTGAGGAAATTGCCAGACTCGAGGGATTACAAGCTCAGGGATTATATTGTTGGAGGACGAGGGGTTCAGAGGACGAGGTTTCTGGAGGACCCCTGCACCCTCGACAGTATCCTTGTGTGTATCCTCATAAGGGCAACATTGTTGTAGGCAGGGATAAGCACGTGGGAGAAATACACACATGAGGAAAATTTTGCAACAAGGCGACCTCCTCGCTCTGTATCACAATATCGAATGGGTGGTAGCCACCCGCAACATGTGAACTTCCAACTAAAAATATGACAAGGCTCCAAATAATACTCCTCTTACCTGTAGAACAAGCCAACCCCATGGTGAATTGAAGCCACTTGAGTGATGATGGTCTTCCAGAGTGGTGTAAATCGTATTCATATCACACGATTATTGATCAATGCCAATGTACCCTTGAGTTGACGGCCCATTACCTTTTCGCATCGCTAACAATGACTCACGTGAACCTGTATTCATTAACATATGCCTCGTGATCGCTGCTTGCCATGTGCAACTCCTCATGGTTTCCATCACATCACTCTTGGATGCTTCTTAAAGGGGCAATCCTCTCTCCTCTTAGCCTCTCAAACACCCCATTTAGGGAAGCCCAATATTTATCTACAATGCCATGACATTGATTGGATAAAGTGTTTGTCTGGGTGGGGTACCATTTCTTGTCTAAAATTCCTTGGGTTCTAGTGATTCCTTTTGGATATTAGGGTTTCACCGTGAGGGTTTGAACATAACACTTTCAGAAAATGGCCATGAGTTTGAGGGTGGAAGACATGTTACAAGGGGCTCAGAATTACTCCACCTAGAAAGAAAGGATGACAATGATATTGGAAGTCAATGATGTGTCAAAGCATGTTAGTGACAAGGAAGCAACTCCCACAGGTGAAACTGAATTGGTCATCTGGAAGAAGGGTGAGGCTAAGGCCAAGAACCTAATTCTTGATGGCATAAAGGACCATGTGGTCCTACATCTCTTGGGAAAAGTTGAGGCAAAAGACACGTGGAAAGCCCTAAGTGACCTCTACCAAAACAAAAATGAGAACAAAGTGATGACTCTGTGCAAGCAACTGCATGGAACCAATATGGCCAAAGGTGAGGGTGTAATACCTTATCTTACCAGGATAATAC
>ML833909.1:61076-100916 GCA_009831015.1 Picea engelmannii
ACCATGTACCAAGTATGTACCAATCATGTGTCAACTACTCATTAATTATGACTCATCAATATGTACCAACATCATCAACTATACACCTCATGTATGTGCCAACTCATCAACTACTTGTCTCAACCATGTACTCAACATGTACCGCAACCAAAAGCCCTCATCAATTTCATCATCCAAATCTGATTTGTAGCTCTATAATAGACCTGGTGTATATGATCACATTCCTGCAAACCTTCCTTAACTTTAACAACAAGAGATTAGCATTTTCATCAAACTTTTCTTTAGTCTCACATGCCTAGTTTTAGATTAGTCAACAACCCTAACTTGAAGCAATCATAACTTTGTACTTGTAATGTATAAAGATCTGAAACTGATATATAATGTTCTTCAGTGTGTTTAATGCAATTCCTCCAAGTGTCACTACTTGGAACCTCTCAGAAAAGGAGTTATAGCAAAAATGACATACCTTGTTGAATTCTGGCTTATTCTAGAGAACGACCTTGTAGAGCGTGCTCCACACCGAATATTTGTTGAAATGATATGAAATTTATACATGGAATACTAAAGACTGTAACCTAAGCAACACATTTGGTTTCACTAAATTTGGATCTGTTATGAATAAGTTATGACGTTTTTACCCGAAACACTTGTTTTTGACTAGTTTCATAACTAGCCACAAACTCTATTTTCCACGGAGTGTAACTCCAAAAATACAATGACCCACAAGATAAAAATTTTACCACAGATACTTGGATATGTTTTCTCAATGGCATAACAATTTCATGGTCTAATTCATTATATAAAAAATTTTATAGCTAGAATGGTGAGATGACCTGTAAATAACATACCTTAGAAAGCACCATCAAAAGAATTTATCCTTCCTTGCATTTCGGCCTTCTTTTCTTCACCTTGCCTCATAATTTTGGCTTAGATATCCTTGGTTACCTCAGACACCTATAGATATTCAATATGCTCAAGTGTGATTAAAATGAGAGAGCCTTGCCTCTTATTTATACTCTCCAAGTAGCTTCCTTAAAAACATCTTCTAGGCCACTTGGCCCCACTTTCCTTATTTTAGGGTTAACCCACTTCTAATTTATCCATTAAATTTATTATTTAAATAATTTATTTTGTATTCACTTTGAATTATAATACACTCATTACTTCACTTTATTATTTACCTTTTAAAATCTCTTAAACCACTTTGACTACCTTGACCTTTTGGGGCTTCTAAATGACATATGAGGGTCCTCCAACTTCGTAAGGCCATAACTCAAACTGTGAGGAGTTATGTGATGTTCCACATACCACTAGAAATGGAATGACATGTACTATCCATATAGAATAGTATTATCTGAAAATATATCATAAATTATACAGTTATCCATCAAAGAAACTTGGGTCCATTACCCAAACCTGGGGTCTCCAACTTCTTATGGCGATAACTCTCTAACCATGAGGAGTTATGTGACGTTCCACATACCACCAGAAATGGAATGACAAGCACTATCCATCTAGGATATTTTACCTAACAAATTCATTGTCCTTAATCTCATTATTCCATAATTAAGAATGGGTTCTCTTACTCCGCAAAGCATCTTCCTGTGAGGGATTTCACCATAAGGGGACCACTTTGGAGTTCATCCATATTTACTTCTTATCAACCATGACAAGACAATAATGATTCATATTTACATCAAACAATTTTGGGTCCATTACCCAAACCTTTGTGTTGCGGCGCTTTCTTCAAGGGTTGACATCAATGACAACCAACCTTAATCAATATGAGTCTCATAGGAGAATCATCTAGACACACACTCACTAGTGATCAGCCACTAGGATCACGTCCACCTGTGCTCAGCCATAGGGACATCCTACTCAACATATCTCTATCTCACTGAGTCTCACAAGAGAATCATTTGGAGTATCACATCGTCTCAACTCTCTACATAGAGGAGAACAATATACCCAACTCGTGGGCACCTTCACCCCTCTCAAAGGAATACATTGTTTCATCTCAAATGACACACCGATCTCATGGGTATCCTCCCCACACAAGGGCATGTTAGCGATATTTCTGGTAAGAGGGGTCAGAATGTAAAGAATGGGTTAAAACCCACTTGTCCTAAGTTCGGGGTGCTAATGCGCCCATGATTAAATGAAAACCAAATCTGGACGGCAAGGATCGTGGTGCCCGGATCAACGACGCAGATGGGATTCCGGAGGCACCCCGCCTTTCTACCTTTAAGCGGAGGGGGGGGGTACGAAATCCGATGCGCACCTCTTCAACGGTCAAGATCAAAGCGCCCGGATCAACGGCGCGTGAGGTAATTTCGGACCCCCCCCGCCTTTCTACCTTTAAGAGGAGGGGGGGGTCCGGAATCGGAGGTGCATCTCTCCGACGGTTGCAGATCAAAGCACCTGGATCAACGACGCGTAGGCAACCTGGGCATCCTCTGTTATTCTGCGATTAACCAACGTGGGTCCCTTCCCTGTCATGTCATCTTTTGTGCCATCTGTTCTCTTCCTAGCCGTGCGATGAGGCTCGCACCCTTTTGCCCTTTCCTCATCCTCCGACATCTGTCATTCCCCCCTCTCCTAGTCCATATGATCTTTTTCCCACCTCACTATCCATCCATCGCCTGCCATGTGTCCCGCCTCTCTCCACGTATCGTCTTCCGCCACATGTCTCCCCCCGCCACCTCTCTTACACCTCATCGCTTCCTTCTTTCCCCTCGCAGTTTTGGCCCCATCACTCCATTGCTCTGCCCCATCTTTCACGCTGACCTCCACGTCCATGCACCATATCGCTCAGCTAATCCAGGTGGCAGCGCAAAAGGGGCTTCCACGTCGCAGAAGTGTCGAGTTGTCCAGGCCATCCTCAATCCCGATGAAGCAATTATTGAAGCAGTTGGTGGTGGTTAGATATCTCCTCCGCCATAATTGGAAAGCCCGACAATGTATTAAAGGCACGTCGATTCGCCGCTGGAACTGTCAGGAGTTGGATTACGTCTGACATAAGTGCATGATATTTCAGATGTTGACTGTCAGAAGCCATGCAGATGCAAATCTTTCAATGCAGTGTCTTGATTCCGTTGTTGTTGTTGTTCTGAGTATATGAAGACGTTTTCGCCATTTTTGTATCTATCGATGGTAGAGCTAAGCTCCTGACTGTGAAGTTTTAACAATCATTCTAGTTCTATGGCTATGCATCTGTGTTTGAGATTTCTTGTTTTATGACAAACAATTCTCCTTTTCCATCTGTGTTTTCATCTTATATCAGAGGGTTCACTAACGAATGCTTCACGTGGATTAGCACAGTTATGTTACGATAAATGATTTGTTGTCGCATTACTGTTTCCTCTGGTTTCCTTCATTTGAGTGTAAGATGATCTTTCCTCTTAATGATTTCTTTCACAGTCTGTTAGGAACTGGTTGTTTATGACAGTCCTTTGCACTCCTCTCAAACAAGTCTTCCCCCTATTCACCCTTATTACAACTCGTTGTTTGGAGTTTATCTAAGACCTCACTCACCCATGCATGCCTGGCCTAGTTTCTGAGTTGAGACATATGGTTCCGCTTTTACTTCCATTTGATCACCCCTTATAAACAAATCGTGACATTAAACTGATGGGTGTCAGGCTCTGCTCCTGCAAGCAATCCAGGAGTGACTTCTGACGCTAACATTTCTGGCGCCGTTGCCGAGGATGAAGTTGAATATTTTCCCCGGATTTGAACAACAAAGATCAACTGATTCTGAAGGTGCATCAGATATCGTAACTTGAAGATTGATACTATGCACCTGGCGACTCCATTGTGACGACTCCGCTGGGGAGAACCTGCTCTATCAATTGTGGCTTCGAGAGGCAGACACACGAGGTCTAATCCACACTTGCCTTTAGCTACACCAGAAGATGATTCAGAAGCTGTGCGCAGAAAGGGAAAGAGCTATGCAAAAGAAGTTTCCATCGCCGAAACAGGTAATACGCCAGCCCCTTCTGTGAGAACTCCATCTTCTTATTCTCAGCTTCCTAGTCGTCCTTCCTCTGAGGTTCCTTGTTTTCTGAACTTTGGGAGTGTTCCTACTGAGTTTTCTCCTCCTGGTCTGGTATCAGAAAGAGAGATCCTTGTCACTCCCCCTTCCCTAGAAGTTGTGCCTCAACACAGACCTCAAGCCTCTGAAGGTTTCACCACCCCTCATTTTATTGCTACTACTGCACAAAGAGAAGCATCTGCACATTCAGGTCCCTTAGCTCTCTCTCTGTTTTCTCCGTTGTCTCCTCCAAGAACCTCTTTTCCTACATCTCCCGTCCACACTCCTTCTCCTCCGAGTTCTCCCACACCTGTTGTTCCCATGGCTGGTGCTAATCCCCCTCTGAATAGAATGGATGCCATAGTTGCTGCTAGATATGCTCCTTTGATCCTACCCCATCCTATGAATCCCCTCCCTACTGGAGATTATTTGAAATATATGCCTAAGTTCACTAGGGAAGGAGACATAACTGCTGAAGAACACCTAGCTGCTTTTTACAGTTATGCAGACAACTTGAATATCGAGAATGAAGATGTCTGGATGAGAGTTTTTGTCCAGAGCCTAGATGGAGAGGTAAGTAAATGGTTAAGAGGATTGGCCCCTGGATCTATTGCGGGTATTGAAGCCTTGGATAACGTTTTCCTGAGGCAATGGGGAGACATAAAAGATTTCATGTATTACATGACAGAGTTTGGGTCTCTGAGGAAAATGGAAGGAGAGTCTATCTCTGACTTCTCCAAAATATTTAATAAGATGTACAATAAGATCCCTGCAGAGATAAAGCCTCTGCCCAAATTTCATATGCTGGTGCATTTGATCCTGATTTATGCCTGCTATTGAGAGAAAGAAAAGCTACCTCCTTAGCTCAAATGCAAGATGCTGCCGTGGAAGTGGAATCCAACATATTAGCAGCTGACAGACTAAGGAACAAAGCTGACACAGACAGAAGAAAGGGAAGATCTGAAGCCTCAACTTCTGTCCCATCGTTGCCTCACCCCCAAGTGAATGAACTGACCGAGATGATGAAGTTTCTGACCGAAGAGGTGGAGAGATTAAAGGTGGAAAGGAAACAAATGTATAAGGGTCCTCAGAACACCGAAAATAAAGGAGGTTTCAGGAGGCCAAATAATAATGTGGCTCCCCCAACTATGCATAGAGAAAGGGGAAGGAACAGAGAAGACCAGATGATTCAGGCCCCTTTTCAGAACAATTTGGTGGCCGATGAGGAGGAAAGAGAAACAGATGAGCTTGATCCTGAAATCCACTGCTTAGAAGACACTCCTCCTTTTCCTCATCTCACTCGGACAACTTATGAAGAGTCTCTCATGGATAGTCAGCTAAATGAATTGAGAAAGGGAGACAAAGCTAGTGGCGATCGAGGTAGGTACAACCTGAGGTCCGAAAAAAGAGCAGCAACACCTGATGTTCCTGAGCAATCCACTAGAACAGAGAAACCTACTAATGAAATAGAAGATGGTCACAGAGGTAAGAAGGCTCAACCCCTCTCTCCCACTGTCCATAATCATGTTCCTGAAGTTAGAGAAATCCTAAAGCCTATATCTTCTTTCAATTTCGAACATGAGATTCAAAAGATCAGAATTCCTGTGCCACTCACTGAGTTAATTAAGCATGGGGAATTCAAAAAACGCTTCTCCGAGCTGTTGAAATCTGAAGACTCATACCCTCTCACAGACTCCATAAACCTCAAAGATGAAAGGCCTGCAGTTGTCCTAGGTCCCATGGTAGAAGATAGAGATGATTCATCCCCTCCCTTCTACACATCCCTGAACATACATGATAAAGTGCTACATAATTGCCTTGTGGATTCAGGGGCCTCTCACAACCTCATGCCCAAGACTGTCATGGAAGAGTTAGGACTAGAAGTCACTCGAGCCTATCATGACCTCTATTATTTTGACTCCAGGAGGGTTTAATGTTTGGGATTTATCAAGGACCTGGTAGTTTCTTTGTTTCATCTGCCCATGAAAAGTATGTTCATGGATATTGTGGTAGCTGATGTTCCCCCCAAGTTTGGCATGCTGTTGTCAAGATCTTGGATTAAGAGACTTGGAGGAACGTTACAGATGGACCTCACATATGCCACTATTCCAGTGTTTGGGGGGGAGCATAGAAGACTATATAGGGAAGCCCAACTGGCCTACATAATCAGTGATGAAGCCAACCCTACCAACCATCCCATATATGCCTTGGACACTGATTTAGGCTCCAGTTTACTGCAGCTCACCCACACCCCTGAAGCTCCTTTACATATCATAAAGAAACCCGTTCTTAATCAGGAGACACCCCCTCCAACCACCTCTGTTTGAAAGATGTTCTTTGATGGAGCCTCCTTCAGTGTAGGTGCAGGTGCCGGAGTGGTATTCATATCACCCTGTCGAGAGACCACATCTCGGTCATATAAGCTGGAGTTTGACACCACCAACAACGTGGCAGAGTATGAAGCTCTGGTTCTGGGATTAAGAGCTGCCAAGGAAATGGGAATCAAGGAGATGACTGTGTTTGGAGATGCAGAGTTGATCATCCAGCAGGTAAAAGACATTTATCAGGCTAAGAATCTTCGGCTCAGGAATTACAGAAATGACGTATGGGACCTAGTTGATAATTTCTTCCTGGCTTTTAATATTTCTTACATTCCAAGGGAGGAAAATACTTCAGCCGACTTTTTAGCTGTCACAGCTAGTTTTCTTGAAGTCCCCATGCTTCCCACTGTCGGATCCAATGTTGAGATAAAATATAGGCCCTCTGTACCAGACAATGTCAAACACTGGAAGGTGTTTGAAGATGATCAGGAAATCGAGAAATTTCTCCAATCCATTGATGACTTTTCTGCATTGCACATAGATGAGGATCCTGACATGGAAGGTGACTATCACCCTGGGGAGTTCGTAAATAAAATTGTTGATCACCAGATTATTCAACTACCGAGCAATTACATTCTGAGAGGACTTATCCCATTAGAAAGGCTTTTTGATGGAAATGACGTGGCAGTGAAAAGTAAAGTTTCAGGTGATGGTGCCGACACGGCGGAGTGCAACATAGGCACACTGGAGGAGCCTAAGTTTGTCAAGCTGTCAAAGAGTTTGATCGAGGAGCAGAGGGTCGAATATACTAAGTTGTTGAAGGAGTTTGTTGATGTGTTCGCATGGACCTACAAAGACCTCAAGACATATGACACATCAGTCATTGAGCACAAGATCCCACTGAAAGAGGAGGCTAAGCCATTCAAGCAGAAGTTGAGACAGATAAATCCCATGTTGCTACATGTCATGGATAAAGAGGTAAAGAAGCTGCTGGATGCCCAAATCATTGTCCCCTTGAGGTATTCTGAGTGGGTAGCCAATTTGGTCCCGGTGAGAAAGAAAAGTGGGGAAATCAGACTCTGTGTTGATTTCAGGAACTTGAACAAGAGTTCTAAGAAGGACAATTATCCCCTACCCAACATGGAATGCATACTGCAGAGGGTAACTGGTGCATCTAGAATATCCATGATTGATGGTTTCTCTGGATACAATCAGATATCAGTCATGCCTGAGGACAGAGAAAAAACAGCCTTCACCACTCCTTGGGGCACATTCATGTATGCCAAAATGCCTTTTGGGCTGATGAACGCAGGAGCAACATTTCAGCGAGCCATGGACATAGCCTTCATCGGGGAAAAAGACTAGTTTGTTTTTATATATCTGGATGACATCACAGTCTTCTCCAAGATAGATAAAGAGCACTGCTGCCACTTGAAGAAGGTTTTCCTGAAGTGTCGGAGGTATGGCCTATCTTTAAACCCCAAAAAATCATTGTTTTCTATGCAGGAGGGGAAGCTGTTAGGTCACATAGTGTCAGCTGAGGGAGTAAGAATTGACCCCAGCAGGGTAGAAGCAATTCAGACCCTGTCACCTCCCAGTTCTAAGAAGGAAGTTCAGGCATTTTTGGGGAAGGTTAACTTTCTGAGGAGATTCGTTTCAAACTTTGTCGAGCTGGTGAAACACATCACAACCATGCTCAGGAAGGGCAATGAAGTGAAATGGACTGCTGAACCCAAGGAATCTTTTGCCCAAATAAAGAGAGCGTTGACTGAGGCGCCCGTGCTAATCAGTCCTGATTATTCTAAAGATTTCCTGATTTTCTCGTTTGCTTCTGGTGACTCGGTAGCAGCAGTATTGTTGCAGAAAAATGATCAAGGGCGAGAGCAACCTATTGCTTTCTACAGCAAGGCGTTGAGAGATGCTGAACTCCGGTACGAGATCATGGAGAAGCAGGCTTATGCATTGGTGAAAGCTCTCAAAGCTTTCAGGACCTATGTCTTGCACTCAAAGATTACTGCATATGTCCCTTCAACCTCTGTGAAGGACATTCTTATACAGCCTGACATAGACGGGAGAAGAGATAAATGGATCGCTAAGATCCTGGAATTTGACCTGGAGATTAAGCCCACCAAGTTGATAAAGGGGCAAGGTTTGGCCAAGCTGCTGGCTGAATCCAATTGCAAGGCTTTCGGGATTAACTTCATCAATGAGCAAGCTGAGTCATCCGGCAAGAATTCTCAGACTATCATGCCACTAGCAACATGTCCCTGGTACAAGGATATCTTGTATTTCCTGCGAGAATTAAAGCCCCCTGATGGATTGGGAAAAAGTAGGGCCAGAGCTTTAAAGCTCAAGGTGGTCAGATATTGTCTCGTTGACCAAGCCTTATATTGGAAAGACCCTCTGGGGATACTATTGAGATGTCTGGACCCGCAGCAAGCCCAGAAGGTGATGTTCGATTTCCATAGCGGTCTCTGCGGAGGTCATCATTTTTGGAATACCACAGCCCACAAAATCCTCCGGGCTGGGTATTACTGGCCTACTTTGTTCTCTGATGTCTGCAGAGAAGTCAGAGCTTGCATCAAATGCCAGAAGTTCTCAGGTAAGCAGCAGCTCAAACCTCTGCCATTAAAGCCTGTAGTAGTTTCGGCACCCTTTCAGCAGTGGGGTTTGGATTTCATTGGAGAGATTCATCCTCCCTCAAGTGGCCAGCACAGGTGGATCCTCACTGCGACTGATTATTTCACCAAGTGGATAGAAGTTTTCCCCACCAGGAGCACTTCTCACAAAGTAATCATTAGCCTCCTGGAAGAAATCATAGCTAGATTTGGTTGCCCGAGTAGGATTGTCACTGACAATGCCGCCCCCTTCAGGTCTGAGCCTCTGGTCAAGTTCTGTGAACAATTTGGAATTTCATTGGTTCACTCTACTCCATACTATCCTCAAGGAAACGGACTGGTAGAGTCCTCCAACAAAAGCCTAATCAAGCTCATCAAAAGGCTACTGGAGGAAAATAAGAGGGCCTGGGACTCAAGGCTCAAATTTTCTCTTTGGGATGATCGGGTAACAACAAAGAAATCCCTGGGTCTCTCACCTTTCCAACTTGTTTACGGAATAGAGGCCATTTTCCCCACTCAACTTGCCATATCTGTGGCGAATTTCCTCCAAGACTTTGAAGGAGAGCCCAACCATGTGGTCAGAAGGATTGATCATATGGTGGAAGTGCAACAGAGCAGAGAACAGGTCATAGATAGGGCCTATAATCATCAACAGAAGATCAAGAGGGCCTTCGACAGAAAGAGCAGAAAGAAAGAATTCGAGCAAGGTGACTAGGTACTCAAATGGGACGCACCAAGGCAGGACAGGGGCAAGCATAGTAAGTTTGATGCCCTCTGGTTTGGGCATTTCAAGATCCTTGAAGTATTTCCAAACAACACTTACAGGTTGCAGGATCTGGAAGACAAAGAAGTTTTCAGTGGCCCAGTAAATGGGCATTTCTTAAAAAAATGTTTTCTGTGAGCCACTGTCGGCTCTCTTGTTTTTGTAAATATTGTTTTTTGCTTTGTTTTCAGTTTAATAAATGACTCCATAGCCCAACAACAAGGCACTGAATCTGCAAAGAGTTCTTAGAGCATCACAGGGACGACTCTATCCCCCATGGAGCCGAATGTTAGCGATATTTCTGGTAAGAGGGGTCAGAATGTAAAGAATGGGTTAAAACCCACTTGTCCTAAGTTCGGGGTGTTAATGCGCCCATGATTAAATGAAAACCAAATCTGGATGGCAAGGATCGTGGCACTCGGATCAACGACGCATATGGGATTCTGGAGCCCCCCCGCCTTTCTACCTTTAAGCGGAGGGGGGGAGGTCCGGAATCCGGGGCGCACCTCTTCAACGGTCAAGATCAAAGCGCCCGGATCAACGACGCGCGAGGTAATTCTGGACCCCCCCCCCCGCCTTTCTACCTTTAAGCGGAGGGGGGGGGTCCGAAATTGGAGGTGCATCTCTCCGACGACTGCAGATCAAAGCACCCGGATCAACGGCGCGCAGGCAACCTGGGCATCCTCTGTCATTCTGCGATTAACCAACATGAGTCCCTTCCCTGTCATGTCATCTTTTGTGCCATTTGTTCTCTTCCTCGCCGTGCGATGAGGCTCGCGCCCTTTTTCCCTTTCCTCATCCTCCGACATCTGTCATTCCCCCCTCTCCTAGTCCATATGATCTTTTTCCCACCTCACTATCCATCCATCGCCTGCCATGTGTCTCGCCTCTCTCCATGTATCGTCTTCCGCCACATGTCTCCCCCCGCCACCTCTCTTACACCTCATTGCTTCCTTCTTTCCCCTCGCAGTTTTGGCCCCATCACTCCGTTGTTGTGCCCCATCTTTCGCGCTGACCTCCACGTCCATGCACCATATCGCTCAGCTAATCCAGGTGGCAGCGCAAAAGGGGCTTCCACGTCGCAGAAGTGTCGAGTTGGCCGGGCCATCCTCAATCTCGATGAAGCAGTTGGTGGTGGTTAGACATCTCCTCTGCCATAATTGGAAAGCCCGGCAATGAATTAAAGGCACGTCGATTCGCCGTTGGAACTGTCAGGAGTTGGATTACGTCTGACATAAGTGCACGATCTTTTAGATGTTGACTGTCAAAAGCCATGCAGACGCAAAGCTTTCAATGCAGTGTCTTGATTCCGCTGCTGTTGTTGTTCTGAGTATATGAAGGCGTTTTCGCCATTTTTGTATCTATCAATGGTAGAGCTAAGCTCCCGACTGTGAAGTTTTAACAATCATTCTAGTTCTATGGCTATGCATCTGTGCTTGAGATTTCTTGTTTTATGACAAACAATTCTCCTTTTCCATCTGTGTTTTCATCTTATATCAGAGGGTTCACTAACGAATGCTTCACGTGGATTAGCACAGTTATGTTACGATAAATGATTTGTTGTCGCATTATTGTTTCCTCTAGTTTCCTGCATTTGAGTGTAAGATGATCTTGCCTCTTAATGCTTTCTTTCTCAGTCTGTTAGGAACTGGTTGTTTATGACAGTCCTTTGCACTCCTCTCGAACAAGTCTTCCCCCTACTCACCCTTATTACAACTTGTTGTTTGGAGTTTATCTAAGACCTCACTCGCCCATGCATGCCTGGCCTAGTTTCTAAGTTGAGACATATGGTTCCGAGTTTACTTCCATTTGATCACCCCTTATAAACAAATCGTGACATTAAACTGATGGGTGTCAGGCTCTGCTCCTGCAAGCAATCTAGTAGTGACTTCTGACGCTAACAGGGCACATGACGTTCCATCTCAATCTCAGAGAGGAACGAAACACCCATCTCATGGGCACACCCAACTCATGGGCTCTCTCATAGGCCGACTCACTTAGTCTGTGTCTTGGAGGATGTCTCACACAACTGTAATCATCAACATCAATGTTACCTCAATTAATGTCAAGGCAGATGGTGTTGGGCCATTTCAAACTTGCATGTGTCCTTCTTAACGTTGGAGGGTTTAGACCCAAGGTTCATCCAAAGTTGACGAACAAAAACCCCAAAGCTTTGGCATATCAATCTTCAGTCGAGGCTGAAGAAAATGTCACCCAAGATGAAATGATAATCACAGAGACTATCTGGTCTTGTGTTGGGTATGAATGGATAAACACTCAGAGATCCATCTGGGTTGACATTCAGTCATTCCATAGCTAGCATTCTACCACTATTAATATGCAAAAACATTACACGCGCATATCCAAATATCACATGAGAAACACATGATAGAGCAAAATCAATGTAGCTTTATTATTCTTCTAATTCCATCAAACACAAGTGTACATTAAACAAAACATACTTGATAGCAATAGAGTCTCATGTCCTCATTAGATAATTCCCCAAATTTAAAATAAATTGCGCCATGTGCATCCTTTCAGACCTTAGACATATGACATACTCAGACTTACAATTGGAAGCATTACGACATTACAATACTACAGAGACTCAAAGTGATCTCTTGTACAACAAACCATAGTAATGACCTAGTGAATCAACTCAATACTAACAACAATTGTAGTAACAACCTCTTCTTCATGCGCATCATTTCATACCTTAGACATATGATAGACTCAAACTTACAATTGGAAGCATTACAACATTACAATACTATAGAGACTCAGAGTGAGCTCTTCAACAAAAGACCACGGTAATGACCTAGTGAATCGACTCAATACTAACAACAATTGTAGAAACGACCTCTTCTTCATGTGCATCCTTTTAGACCTTAGACATATGGCAGACTTAGACTTACTATTGGAAGCAATACAACATTACAATACTACAGAGACTCAAAGTGAGCTCTTCAACAACATACCATAGTAATGATCTAGTGAATCAACTCAATACTAACAACAATTGTGGCAACAACCTCTTCTTTGTCATCCTTGCTTCCTATTATAGCCTTCTCAGCTATGAAACTCTTTCTCTGTCGATTCTTCTTCACTTTATCTCATGACTAACAACCTCACACGCTTTTTCCACATGCCTACATTCTACCTCTCCTTTCTAGAATCGAGACAATCTTAATTTCCTCGCCAAGTCATATTTTGTCTGCTCCACGTTCCCTCGTGTTGCTGGCAATAATCATTTGGGAAGATTTCCCCGTGATTCATTTCTTGATTATGGCATGCATGTTCTGGATTTATGGTATGCATTAAAAAATTGGAACAACGTGCATTTGGTAGATCTTGTACTTGGCGCGCAATATAAAAAAATTGGTTTGGCGCGTGCTTCTTGTCAATCCCCGTGTAGTTGCTTGTGTGTGCACTGTTAATGTTTATGCCATTATTATAGTTCTTTGCATTTCAATAGATAACAACAACATAAGAACAATATCATTGAGAAATACACATTCACAAGAGAAAAGCATTTATCCTGGGAAACCCTCTAGGGGAAGAAAACCCAACAAAACTTCCTTATATAAATAGCCAATACAATGCCAAGAGATCTTATGCTAAAACAGAAAGTTCTCTCCCAAGATATGTGCCACTCTCTCTCTGTCCTTTGCTAGTAACAGATCAGAACTTGTCTCTCAAACTGAGCAAGTGAGTTGTGATCAAATGAGGCGCTAGCCTCCTTTATTTATACAAGTTCTGGCACATGTGAAGTGTCTCTTCGCTGGCAGGGCCAACTTCTTAATCTGGGTGGGTAAACCCACCTTTATTATATTTCTGGGTCTTCTTATTAACTGTTGGGGCCGACTTCTTATTCTGCCTATTATAATTGTCTGTTGACCAATCCACAAAAGGGGATTTGGTCCTATTACAATACCCGACATGATCAATCCACAATGGGGATAGATCCTATGAATAAAATATCAATAATAATAAGAATACTCTTTGCAGTTACATTATTTCAACACTCCCCCTTAACAAGAAGGGTATTCTTTAGCAACATCATGTGAGAGAGAGAGGACTGCATCATCAACAACATTAGGTAGGAGGACAGCATCATCAATATCATCTTGGCTAGCGTATCTATAAATCATCAAAATCTTTCTTCATCGGCAACAACATCATTCTCGAAAGAATGCCATAATCATCTACATCAATATGTATCAATATAAAAATGATACCTCATCACAACACTATGCTGGCCCATCACAGTACTAGACTAGCTCTATGTCACAACTGTTAAGCTGGTAGCTCAGTGCAAGTCACATCTTTCTTTACATCTAACAACTAGGTCAGAAGCAAGGTATACATCATCTTGCTTTACATCTAACAACTAGGTCAGAAGCAAGGAACACACCATCTTGCTTTATGTCTAACAACTAGGTCAGAAGCAAGGAATCATCTTTCTTTACGTCTAACAACGAGGTTAGAAGCAAGGAATCATATATACTCCCCCTTTCAGGGAGGGTCCTTTCGGACTATACCAAGCTTATCTCGAAAGTGTTCAAACTTTACACAAGATAGAGGTTTGGTCAACACATCAACAACCTGTTCATCTTTGCTAACATACATGAGCTTCAAGGCTCCTCTCTGCACCATGTCACGGATGTAATGATAGTGAATCTCTATGTGCTTCGACCTGTCATGAAATACAGGATTCTCTATCATCTTTATGCAACTCTGGTTGTCACATAGGATCGTGGTTGCTTCCATCTCTAGGTCAAATAGACCGGTCAACAACTTACGAAGCCATATAGCTTCGCAGCTAGCAGAACATGCGGCAATGTACTCTGCTTCCACTGTGCTGAGAGCAATATTGGATTGCTTCCTACTTTGCCATGAGATCATGGTTGATCCCAAACTGAAACAGTTTTTGGAAGTGTTTTTTCTGTCAGCAACGCTTCCTGCCCAATCTGAATCAGTGTATCCACTCAATGTGAAATTATGATCTCCATCATAACTGAGACCATAATCTATTGTACCTTTAAGGTACCTCATCACATGTTTTGCAGCCATGAGGTGAACACGTCTGGGCTCTATTAGACACTGACTCAAGGTGTTCATGGTAAAACAAATGTTTGGTCTGGTGTTCGTCAGGTACATTAGTGATCCAATAATCTGTCTGTACAATGTGGCATCAATCAAATCTGACGAAGTATCGACCAACAGCTTCAGCTTCGCTTCCATGGGTGTATTCATGGGTTTGCATTCCAACATGTCGAATCTTTTTAAGATCTCGACCGTGTACTTCCCTTGGTTAAGGAATATCCTCTCTCGACTCTGCCATACCTCAAGACCTAAGAAGTAATGCATTAGGCCAAGGTCTTTCATTTCAAATTCCGAGGCAAGTCTCCTTTTACATTCAACGATGAGCTTTTCTTCTCCAATTAAGAATATGTCATCCACATATAGCAATAAGATTACTGGCTCATTATCCATAATTTTGAAGTAGAGCTTTGAGTCTGCTTTACTCTTGGTAAAGCCTAAGTTCATCAAGAAACTGTCTATACGGCCATACCAAGCTCTAGGAGCTTGCTTCAATCCGTATAAGGCTTTCTTCAATCCGCAGACATGAGACTTCCTGTCTTCAACCTCAAATCCTTGAGGTTGCTCTATATACACTTCCTCTTCAATGACAATGTTTAGGAAAGATGTCTTCACGTCCATCTAGTGCAACTTCCAAGAGCTATGATGGTCTTGATCGAAGTGTATCTGGCCACAGGAGAGAGTGTCTCTTCATAGTCAATGCCTTCCTTCTAGGAAAAGCCACAAGCGACAAATCTTGCTTTATATTTCTCAATACTTCCATCAACAACATGTTTTATTTTGAAGAGCCATTTTGATGATACCACATCCTTACTTTTTGGTCTGGGAACAATTTCCCATACATTGTTCTTTATTATGGATTGGAATTCCTCTATCATGGCATCTGCCCATTCCTTCTTTTGAATGGCTTCTTCAAAGAAGGTAGGCTCCTCATCTAGGAGATCACACATCAAAGCTGTGTAACTGGAGAATGGCTTTGGTCTTTTCACTTGTCTCGAGGTTCCTTCTGGAAAACCATACTTCTCTCCATCTTGAATAAGCTCTCTTGCCCAAGCAGACTTTCTTTTATGGGAGAAGGTCATTTGAGGAGGTTCTTGAACTTCTGTTACATCATGGTATTCAAGAGTTTCCTCATCAGGGGAAGTTACGACTTCCCTCACTGGTTCTGCAACTCTGGGAACTTCCCTCACGGATTCTGTAATCCTGGGAATTGTTGGTTCCTCTTCATACACTTCTTCAAGCTGGCATCTTCTTGATTTCTTAAGTTTTGATTCTTCATCAAAGGTCACGTCCCTGCGGATCTCAATGTGGTGGTGACCTGGTATATAGATTATGAACGCCTTGGAGACCTCATAGTATCCCACAAATATTCCCTTCTATCCGGAGGGTTCCAGCTTGTTTCTCTTCTCTTTCAGAATGTGTATGAAGACTGGGTAGCCAAATATTTTGAGATGGCTTACCTCTGGCTTCTTTCCGGTGAACATCTCTTCCGGGGTCTTGAACCCAAGTGCACTATGGGATAATCGGTTCTGAACATAAACAACTGCCATTGCTGCTTCTGCCCATAAGCACATAGGAAGATCTTAATCATGGATCATAGTCTTCATAGCTTCCATGTTTGTTCTGTTCTCCCTTTCAGCTACACCGTTTTGTTGAGGATTATAGGGAGCAGTGAGTTCCCTCTTTATCCCAACATCTCTGTAGAAGTTCACGAACTCTTTTGAGGTATATTCTCCTCCATTATCTGACCTGAGTATCTTAATCTTCCTTTCAGAAAGATTCTCTATCAAGGCTTTAATTTCCTTGAATTTGTTGAATACTTTATCTTTAGATTTCAAGAAATATATCCAGGTCTTACAAGAATATTCATCAATGAATGATACATAGTATACATACCCTCTAATGGAGGATGATGGCATTGGGCCACATAGGTCTGAATGAATGAGTTCCAATACTCCTTCTGCTTTGTTGTCCCTCTTTGGAAAAGGGTTTTTGATATTCTTCCCTTGCACACATACATTGCATATGCCTTCCTGATCACCCTTGAGTTCTGGTAAACCTGTGACAACTTTGCATATGTATGGTAGCGCCTTGTAGTTGATGTGGGTCAATCTTCTATGCCAAAGTTCGCTTGAGTTTTCAATGGCATGGTTCATGGCAGTCTATGGGTGACCCTTTAGCTTATATAAGCCATTTTCTTCATTTCCAATGACGATTGCTTCATTTATGGTTTCTCCTCTAGCCCACATAAGAACTTATCCATCTATAAAGGCAACTCTATAGCCTTTCCAGTCTAAAGCTGATATGGAAAGTAAGTTATTCTTTAAGCCTGGTACATAGAGTATGTCCTTCATCTTTATTGAGTTTTCTGAATCTAGCTTGTAGTTTGATTCTCCCACTCCCTTGATGGGATATTGGTAATCATCTCCAAGGGTCACTTTCTGAGAAAACTTCTTTTCTGAAATACAAGAGAGAGTATTTCTCTTACACGTCACGTGCTTTGATGTACCACTATCAATGAGCCATGTGTCCTCTCCAGGTGTTACTGATCTTGAGAGGGCCGAGATCAAGACATGGTCCTTGATCATCTGCGTAGGTGGCTCTTCATCTTCGACTATGTGGGCATGTTGCCTCTTATGTTTCCTCTTGTATTCTTCTCATCTGACTGGACAATAATTCGCCTTGTGTCTCATCTTATCACAATGATAGCATTGTATAGATGAGAGATCTCTTTCCTTGCGTTGTCCTTTCTTCTGAAATCTCTTTGGATGAGATTCTTTGTTATTGAATTTTTTTGATGGTTGAGGCTCTCTATGAGTCTCCATTTTGAGGTAGGGTTTCTTCCTTCCTCCTTTGGTGTGGGTGGCTAGCGCTTGATCATCATCCCTAGCTAGTAGTGCTTCACGATTCGCTACTCTTGTTTCTTCTTGGATGCATTCTTCCCATAGGCTGTCGAAATTCAGTTTCTCCTTTTTGGCACATATCGTCTGGATGAAGGCATCCCAAGGTCTTGTAAGACCATTTAGTGTCGTCATTATGAGTTCGTCTTCGTCTATGGTATCTCCAATAGCTTGTAGTTGTTCTTTGAATTCCGATATTCTGGAGAAGTATTCCTGAATCATTTCTCCTTTCTGCATCCTTGTATTCTTCAATTGAGTTCTAAGATTCATCTTTTGGTTTATGTTCTTTCCTTCATATAGTCTGGTCAAGGCATCGAACATTTCTTTCAGGGTCTTCTTGGATGACACATAAGGGATTAGATGGTCCTTGATTGAATCTGCAATGATTCTTTTGGCCCTTATTGTGTCCTTTTGATGCTTTGTCTTTTCTGCAGCATCTTCGAGTTCCGGTAATTCTTCCTTGACGAATCTTGCTAGATAATTCTCTTCAAGAATGAGGCCAATCATATACTTCTAGGCATGGAAGTTTTCCACTCCTTCTAACTTGTCAACAAGCTTAATGCTTGCAGACATCTTTACCTGGAGCTAGGAAAATGACCGAAAAATGAAAGTGCTCAAAATCAAAATTTGAACTTACCAGGAGATGCGCTTGGTTAAGGCGAGCTGCCTGGTGTGCTTGGATCTGAGAAAATCCAAATTTTGTCCCTTCAAATCTGATCTGTGGATTTCTGGATTGGTGCTTCTGGTACTTCTGGTACTTTTGGTACTGGTTTTTTGGTACTTCTGGTACTTTTGTGAAACTGGGGTTTCACTTTTTGGGAGATCCAGCCACTGAAAAGGTGCGCTGAGGGTGCCAAAATGATTCTTGGGGGAGGGTGAAACTTTCTAGGTGGTTTTGAAGCTGAAAAGATTCACTTTTGAAAAACCCTAATTTGCAGGTGCTGCAATAGTGACGTTTTTCTCTTACGAAATATGCTTCCTTCAAGTTGGTTCTGATACCATGTTAATGTTTATGCCGTTATTATAGTTCTTTGCATTTCAATAGATAACAACAACATAAGAACAATATCACTGAGAAATACACATTCACAAGAGACACAACATTTATCTTGGGAAACCCTCTAGGGGAAGAAAACCCAACAAAACTTCCTTAATATAAATAGCCAATACAATGCCAAGAGATCTTATGCTAAAATAGAAAGTCCTCTCCCAAGATATGTGCCACTCTCTCTCTCCTTTGCCGGTAATAGATAAGAACTTGTCTCTCAAACTGAGCAAGTGAGTTGTGATCAAATGAGGTGCTAGCCTCCTTTATTTATACAAGTTCTGGCACGTGTGAAGTGTCTCTTCACTGGCAGGGACGACTTCTTAATTTGGGTGGGTAAACCCACCTTTATTATATTTCCGGGTCTTCTTATTAACTATTGGGGCCGACTTCTTATTCTGCCTATCATAATTGTCTGTTGACCAATCCACAAAAGGGGATTTGGTCCTATTACAATATCCGACATGATCAATCCGCAATGGGGATTGATCCTATGAATAAAATATCAATAATAATAAGAATACTCTTTGCAGTTACATTATTTCAACATGCACAAAATTGGAATGGGCATGCACAAATTCGTTTGTGTGTGCACATGAGATTAACCCAAAACTTTGGGTGCCAACAACCCCCCACCACTATTACTTGGCTCGTCTTTGAGCCAACTACCTCATGGAATGTTTGTAGTATGTTGGCACCTAAAGTTTTCGATTAATCTTGCACATGCACACAAATGGAATTTTGCACGCCCAAGCTAATGCACAAGGATTAACAAGAAGTGTGTGCCAGACCAAGTTTTGATATTACACGTTAAGTCCATAGTCTACCAAATGCACATCGGTCCAAGTTTTGAGAAGCATGTCGAAAATCAAGAAGAAGGACACCAGAATCAAGAAAGGAATCATTGAGAAATATTCTCGAATGATTACTGCTAGAAACACAAGAGAATGTGGAGATGAAAAAAGATGAGTTGGCAAGGCAATTACGATTTCACCGGTTCCTGAAAGGATACATGGAATGCAGGAAGGAAACAAAAGAATGCGAGACTGTTAGTAAGTAGAGTAAGTGGATCAGAACTGACAGAGATGGAGTTCCCGAGCAGGGAAAGCTATAAAAGGAAGCAACGACATCGAAAATGGAGTTACACACTCACTCAGAGGATTCACTGTTGTGTTATTGAGCTCGTTGTGAGCCTTTGTAGCATTGTAATGTTGTAATTCTTCTGAATATAAGTTTGAGTCTGTCATATGTCTAGGGTCTGAAAAGGATGCATAAAGAACAATGTATTGTAACTCTAGGGAATTATCTAAAGAGGACGTGAGACTTTGTCATTGTTGAGTATTGTTTTCTTAATTTATGCTTATGTTTAATGGAATGTGAGAATAATAAATTTGCAGCAATTATGATCTATCATGTGTCACTCATGTGTTATTTGGATATGTGTGTGTATTGTTTTACATATTGATAATAATAATTTGTCGTTAATGGAGTGTATGGATGCCATCCTAGATGGATCCATGTGGATTTAGTCCTTCATCCCCATCACAAGACCAAATGGTCTTTGTGATCTTCATTGTGTCTTGGGTGAGACCTTCTTCAGCATTGGTTGAAGATTGATATGTCAATGCTTTGGGGGTTTTGTTCATCAACTCTAGACAAAAACTTTGTCTAAACTCCTTGTCTTTAAGAAAGATGCACGCAAGCATGAAACATCCCAACAAATGGTTCTGTTGTCGAGACCTGAAAGTCTTGTATTGAATGATGAAGGCAAAGAATGAGGTGGTATGCCACCCAAAGAAATGAACCCCCTTCTCTGCAATGTAGTCGCTCAGGCTATTCCATCCATTTCCAGGGATTTAGTGCTACTAGTAAGGAAATCTCAATGCTAGAAACTCCAAGGATTCTTAGTTGTGGACAATTCTTTCACAATTCTCATCATTCTCATCATGCACACATACATCAATTCCTTGTTGAAATAATCAACAATTACCTACGACCAATAAACAATAGCTTTGTTCCCCAACAATTTTTTTTCTCATGCCCAAAGCAAGAACAAGAGTGAGCAAAAATAAATGAATGAGGTACAATGAATGGTGAACTGAAAATGATCTAGTAACCCCCACACAACCCAAAAGTAGGGTTTATATAATTACATACAATTAAGCACCATGTGGCCTCCCCAAGAATCTCACGTAGTCACTTTTCCCAACTAATTCCAGATGGGTGAATAAAATATAATAAAAATACTTAGCCCCTTTAGCACCCCCTCTCTCTTGGAATCATAGCCCCCTATCTCTATCCTTGTTCATTTTGCAGCCAATGATGTATTTTATTATTCAAAGTATTCAAAGTATTACATTTCTTAGTCTCTCTCACCTTTCAATTTTACAGGCACTCTGGCCTTTCATCAAATAAACCAAAATTACATTATTATTTTGGGGACTCGAAATCGGGGTATTACATTTCCCTCTCACTTATTTTGGATATGTCCTCGGTGCATATATAAAAGAGAAATCAAAATTTCAAAAGTCTTCAAAAATTCACGGGTACTCTTCCCGCATGGCATCCTCATGCTCCCAAGTAGAATATTTAGGACCATAGCAGTTCCACTGAACCTTTACCAATCCTATGGCTCAATTCCAGAGCACCTTGACCTTCTTGTCCAATATGCACACTAGTTGGAACTGAAAGTCTCCTTCTGCCTCCACCTGAATCAAATTCCAATCAATAACATGGTTAGGATCATGCACACACTTTTTAAGAAAAGAGACATGAAATACATTATGCACATTCATGGAAGTAGACAATGAAAGCATGTATGTAATTGGCCCTATTTTTTCCAATATCTCAAATGGACTACATAATCTGGTTGCTAGCTTGGTACAAATGCCCAAATTTAATGAGTTTTTCTTGGGATTCACTTCCAAAAGCACATTCTCTCCCACTTTAAATTATCTAGTTGCCATGTTCTTATCTGCATAACACTTTTGTCTATCTTGTGTTTCTTTCAAATTCCGTTTAATTTTAACGATTTGGTATTCCATATCCTTGAGGAATTCTGGCCCAAGTACTACTTCATCTATTGGGTTGTCCCAACTCATTGGAGTATTGCATTTTATACCATATAAATCTTCAAATGGGCTCATCTTCAATGAATATTGATACCCATTATTGTAGGCAAACTCAACCAAATGCAACTAATCTTCCCACTTAGATGGCTTATCCATCACATACATTCTCCACATGTCTTCAATCACTTGGTTGAATATCTTTATCTGCCCATCTGACTGTGGATGGTATGTAGTGATAAAGTTCATATTTCTACCAAATCCATTAAATAATCCCCTCCAAAAGTTTGAACTAAACTTTGTATCTCTGTCTAAAACAATTTCCTTAAGTATTCCATGCAACCTATCAATTTCCTTCATGTAAACTTCTGCAATATTAGTTGTTGTATGAGTCATCTTCACTTGGACAAAATGAGAATCCTTTGTCAACTTATCCACCACTACCATTATTGAGTCATGTTGCTTTTTTGTCCTGGGCAATTTAGTAATAAAATCAATGGTTACCACTTCTCATTTCTTCTCTGGAATTGGCAATGGTTGTAGCAAACCCACTGGGTGACTATGCTCAACTTTCACTCTCTGACATTCTATACATATGGAAATGTAATCAACAACATCCTTCTTCATTCCTGGCCAAAAGTATTGGCTTCTTATTGTTGAAATTGCTTTTTAGTAACTCATATGTCCAACACATGGAACATTATGCATTTCTTTTAATACCAAATATCTAAGTTCTCTAGAAGTAAGAACATAAATTATGTTTTTATGCATAAGTAATCCATCTTCGTTCAACTTATACTCTTTAAATTTTTGTTGTACATCTTCCCGTTATAAGATTTCTTTTACTTGTAGGTAATGTTGGTATGTAACATCAACATCTAAAATTCTTCTCTTTAAATCTGAATTGCATACTAATTGTTGTAGAATGCATAATATGTACCCTTCTGTTGAGTGTATCAATAACTTTATTTTCTTTTCCTTTGATATGCTTGATGTCAAAGTCATACTCACTTAAAAATTCCATCCATCTTGTTTGCCTGACACTTAAATTTGGTTGCTCAAAAAGATATTTCAGACCACTATGGTTTGCCCTTAATTTAATTAATTTCTTCCCCATGAGATAATGCTTCCATATCTTCAATGCATGAATTATGGCAGAAATTTCTAAATCATGTGTGACATAATTCCTCTCATGTTATTTAAGCTTTTTAGACTCATAGCTAATGACATGTCCACTCTGAGTGAGGACTCCACCAATTCCTTCTTTACATGCATCTGTGCATACCACAAAATTTTCATTTGGATCAACAATCTTCAAAATAGGTGCACTAGTAAGTAACTCCTTCAATAAATTAATTTTTTCTTCACACTTTGTTGTTCATTCAAACATAATTCCCTTCTTTTTTAAAGAAGTGATGGCATGAACAATCTTAGAGAACCCTGTTGTAAATCTCCTGTAGTATCCAACCAATATTATGAAAGATATGACTTTTGAAACATTCCTGGGTGTTGGCCATCATCTAATGGCTTCAATCTTCTATATCTACTACTATATCTTCCTCTGAAATAATGTGCCCCAAATAATAGATTTTCTCTTGGTAAAAAGAGCACTTTCTTAGCTCGGCATACAATTGATGATCCCTTAGCACTTGCAACACCATTCTCAAATGTTGTTCATGTTCTTCCTCTGACTTGGAATAAATAAGTATGGCATCCAAGAAAACAATGAAAAAATTATCCAGATAGTTTCTAAATATTCCATTCATCAAGCACATAAAGACAATCGATGCATTGGTCAGTCTAAATGGCACCACTACAAATTCATAATGCCCATATTTGGTTCTAAAAGTTGTCTTACTGATGTATTCTTCCTTGATTCTCACCTATTGATATCCTGATCTCAGGTCTATCTTTGAAAATATTCTTGCTCCTCTTAGTTGATCAAAGAGGTCATCAATTTTGGGTAGAGAGTATTTGTTCTTCAATGTCTCTTTATTCAACTATCAAAAGTCAATACATAACTTCAACATTCCATCCTTCTTTTTCACAAAGTGTATTGGTGCTCCCGAAGGTGATACACTTGGGCGTATGTACCCTTTCTTCAATAATTCTTCCAATTGCATTTGTAATTATTTGAATTCCTATGTACTCATTCTATAAGGTGTATTTGATACTAGGGAGGCTCCTGGTACTAAATCAATAGAGGAATTTATATTCCTCTTTGGTGGAAATTCTGGAATTTCTTTGAATACATCCTCAAACTCTTGCAATACTAGAAAATATTCAAAACTTGGCCCTTTGATGTTTTCTATCTCCTCCACATGAGCTGCATATAATTGACATCCTTTTCTAAAACATCTTTTCAACTATAATGTTGAAATCTCCATAATAGAAATGGGTCTTGGAATTATTTTCATAGTGCTCTGCTGCCCTTCTTCATCAAGACATGTAAATGTCTTATTGTGGCAATCTAGGATAGCATGATGCTTGTCGAACCAATCCATTCTAATTAGGATATCATAAGATCCTAATGGTATGATATTAATATGAACATTAGTATCCACTCCATTCATATTTATTGGACAATCTCTCACCGTCTTATTGATCTTTCGTTTGGTTCCAGTGGCTACCTGAACCAACCATGATTTTTCAAGATTACTTTTATTCAAATGAAATAAGTTCACTATTTTAGGATCAATGTAACTATGGCTTTCTCCTGAATCAATTAAAATAGAAATAAGCTTATTTATGATATTACCTTCCACCTCAATCATATGGGATTGGTATTTTGCTATCGATCTTCCAGTGTTGCATATATCCTTGGAGTATTTCTTCCCATGTCTTCTACTGTAATAGCCTCTTGGTTGTTGTGTAGTGTCCTCATCTTGTCTTCTCTGTGAGGGAAATCCTTATACATGTGATCTTCCTTACATCCCCAACATTTGATTGGTGGTCTTCCCCTTTTTCCCAAGGAATCTTCCTTCTTGGATTCATTCTTAGTAGGCATTTTGTTGATATGTGCTAGGATTGTTTCTATTGAAAGGAGGTTTGAATCCCTTCCTTTCCTGATCAGATTTCTCTTTCTTCTTATCCTTCCAAGATTTATGAAAAGACTCCCTACCTTTTCCTTGCTCATATAGGTACTTAGCCTATATAACCGTCTCTATCAAAGTTATGGGTTCATTGTATTGAATTTTATGCTTATAGAAACTTCAACAACCCTAATAACTTATTTTCATATTCTCCCATGGTCATGCTCCTCACCCTAAGTTTAAATAACTCTTCCATCTTTTTGTCATAATAGTTCTTTAAAAGATAATCCTGCTAAAAATATTTCTTGAACTGTTTCTAAGTACTCCTACTCTCATAAATGTGCTCAACTTTCCTCAATTGATCCCACCATATAACAGTTTTTCCATGTAAATGGTATGTGGAAATCCTAACTTCTAGGTTATATGAGTAGTTTTGCAACTGAAAATACTTCATGATTCCAAGCAACCAAGCTTCAAAATCATCTCCCCTTTGTCTTTCACCATCGAAGGATGATGCCTTAAGTTTTATGAGCTCCCCTTGCAAACCGTTCAACTCATGTCTTCTTCTTTGATGCCTAACAATTGAAAATTATGGACTACTCCTTGACTCTTCAGATGCATAAAAATCCATGGTTGAGTGAGTAACTGACTGATGTATATGAGTTATACTAACACTTCTTGAGTGACTGGGTCTTTTGTAGTTCTCTCTTCTTTTATGATGTCTTCCTTCTTCCTCGTGTCTTTATCCCGATCCATTCTTCGCTTGCCTCTACAATTGGTTTAGGATTTGCATCATCTAAGAATTTATTTCATTCTACTCCTCCTCTTCTCTCATTATCTTCTCATTGCCAGCTCTATAACTATGCACTTCCAGACTTCTCATAGTCTCTAGAAATTTTGTTGGTTCCACTCTGCTCCTATGTCCATTAGATTTTGTTTCAACATTACCCACACTGATATTTTGTCCTTTGGATTTTCTCTCATGACTATAGTCTCCTTGTGCATCCTCCATGCCTATAATATGCAATCTTGGGCTTGAATTGTTATGCTTATACCTATAATTCTACAAAAGGTGCAAGCAACCATTTTGTTAGATTAATGCATATTATAATTTTTTGTCAATGAATGCTACATGTGCTTCTTCTTCTCAATTAATGAAGAATCATATCACACTTCTCTAATTTATAATCTTTCAAGATTATTCTCATCTAAATCATATTTCCAATGAATATTCTTATGCCCCAGTCTGATCTCTGAGTTGAAATTTATGGCTTCCTGAAAAATCCATTTTCACCCAATTTGCGCATTTTATTCACCAGTGCAATTTTACTAGAAGACCAACTTTTGTCAACCACAAAAGAAATTCCATCAACAACCAAGAAAACTCATGCAACGGACATTGATAGTAATAATGATGTGAACAAACAACAAACTTCATATTCTCCATTTGTTGCTCCAATACGATTCTAAAACAATCTAGAATTTGCAACTGTCTTTTTTACAAATTTTCCAGACATAAACTGATTATCTCTCAAACTATGCACTTCTGGGAAAACTTCACTAAGGAGATTTTTTTTTCCTGGTGAGTATATAAAATGTTTAGTACATAAAATTTTATAGTTTTGTGATCTGGGGTCACTTTCCCTCATTTGAAAAAACAAAAAATCCCCCAAAAATGGCCTAGAATAATGGATTTTGGCCTATTTCAGCATCCGCAATCCAAATCCCTTGGAATCTATCCAGTTCCTTCACTAGGTATTTTCATGTCTACTGTTTAGACTCTCTCCAAAAATTTCAGCTTAGTTTGGATCTTGGCCACTGAACTAGACTAAGATCTTTAAAAACCATTGTTTTGAACTTTCTGGAAAATTCAAACAGAAATGGTCAATGGCCCTCATTGGCACTTTTGTATCCCTCCTCCCCATAGACAAAACCTAGAAAATTTTATCTCAATATGAATTATTCTACTCTAATTATGTCCAAAATAAGAAAATGGCTCCAGACTTGTTTTTTTTAAACATAGGCAACTATTTGCATACGTGGCATCTATCGATATGGATGTTGATATGGCGCCATGGGTCCACATGGCACCTTGAGGGGATTCCATGTCACCCCTCCAGTCATCAAGGCATGCCCCATCATCCTCTTGTATTCCTTCATCTTCCTTACCCTTTACTTCTCCTTCTCTCCCCTTTCTTTTACCTTTACCTTACACTTCAATATATAAGTAAAAAAAAAATATTATTAAATACAGGACCCACCCATACTCCCAGCCACATGGCACAACCACAGTGCCCCATGCCACCGACGAGTCCCATATCCATTTCCATACCTCCACTCAGTGTTCTCCTATTGGTCGCGGTGACAGGCAGGTCCCATGTTGCACCTTTACCCTCCACACACAACTAACACGGTCCCCGGATCAAATGGTGGAGATAAGGGATGATCAGCGATCGAGGGTCGATTTCAGAGGTTGAAAAAAATGAGATTTAATGACCCATTCACCCCCAAAACCACCATACCATCTAGTGGATACGTGGCACTCCCATATCCATTTCAAAGGATTAAAATGTTTTCAAAATCAATTTATCAAAGCTCTGATACCACTAATGGTATCGGGCCACCACAACAAATTGTCACCTCGCCATGGTGGTCTACCAACCCACCATAAGGGCCTGCCAACCTGGCACGATGACCTGCCACCATGCCATCGACCTTCCACCATGGACCTTCCATCGTGGCAATCCACATCCTCACCAAGACATCACTAGCCACGTGGCATCCATGTCATCTTGATGTCACTATATGAAAAAATTTCCAATATTCCAAAAAATGCATATTTTCAAGAAATGTCTTCAATCGCCCAAGCATGCTCCAACTTGGCCTTTGTGAAATTACTAATATTTCAACTTGCAAGTCAATCCATACAACCCTAGCATTGTAAAGAGGCACTCTAATACCAATATGTGATGTACCCATCAACTTAGGTATCTCAAGCATTCACTTTCTTGACAAATATCTAATTTTTGATACCATTGATAAGTCATGAAGCATGATACATGCACATGCAACAATAAAGAACCATGTTAAACTATAAAGGAAATGGTTAACATGCCATGCATAACATTAACAACAAGCATGCACAATATAAACACATCTCAGAGATAATTAATACACAACAGAATATAAATTACAAAGAAAACATAGAGAGCACTTATCTTTAAATAAACCATTCACCAACTAGTTGCAGACATCGAACGTTCCACCCAAACATAGGCATTGTTGTTCTAACTCTCTCAACAATAGGTCACCCCTGAGTAGAGGCTACAAATCCACAAGGATGGGTCCTAGGATGACTCTAAAACACACACCATTCAGCTATCAAGCTCTCATAGTTGTCCCAACCACACAACAATCCTAGTTTACCAGCTCTCTTTCCCCCTCAGTTACTAATATGTGATGTACCCATAGACCCGGGTACCTCAAGAATTCACTTTCTTGACAAATTTCCAATTTATGATACCATTGATAATTCAAGAAGCATGATACACACACATGCAGTAATCAAGAAACATGTTAAACTATAAAGGAAATGGTTAACATGTCATTCATAGCATTAACAACAAGCATGCATGATATAAACACATATCAGAGATAATTAATACGTAGTGGAATATAAATTACATAGAAAATACAAAGAGCACTTATCATTAAATAAACCATTCACCAATTGATTGTAGATGTTGGACGTTCCACCCAACCGTAGACATTGTTGTTCTAGCTCTCTCAACATCAGATCACCCTCGAATTGAGGCTATGAATCCAAAAGGATGGGTCCTGGGCCGAATCTAAAACACACACTAGTCAACTATCAAGCTCTCATAGTTTTCCCAACCACACAACAATCCTAGTTTACCAACTCTCTTCCCCCCTCAGCCTGCACCACCCAAAGAAATGAACCCCCTTCACTGCAATGTAGTCCCTCAAGTTGTTCCATCTCTTTCTAGGGCTCCAATGCTACTAGCCAGGAAATTTCAATGCTGGAAACTCCAAGGATTCTCAATTGTGGACAATTCTTTCACAACTGTCATCATTCTCATACACACAAGCATCAATTCCTTGCTGAAATAATCAACAATTACCTACAACCAACAAGCAATGGCTCTGTTCCCCAACATTTTTTTTCCCATGCCCAAAGCAAGAACAAGAGTGAGCAAGAATGAATGAATGAGGTACAATGAATGTTGAATCGAAAATTATCTAGTAACCCCCAAACAACCCAAAAGCAAGTTTTATATAATTGCATGCAATTAAGCACCACATGTCCTCGCCAAGAAGCTCACATAACAAATTTTCCCAACTAATTCCAAGATGGGTGAATAAAATATAATAAAAAGACTTAGCCCCTTTAGTTCCCCCTCTCTCATGGAATCATAGCTCTCTATCTCTTTCCTTATCCGTCTTGTAGCCAATGATGTGTTTTATTATTAAAAATATTCAAAGTATTACATTTCCTAGGCTCTTCGGCCTTTCAATTTTACAAGCACTCTGGGGACTCAAAACCAGGGTATTACAATGATTCAAGTAGATGAGGCTTCTAAGAATATCATGATACAAAGTGGCATCAACTAGTGGTGTGGAACACTTCACCTCAAGCTTGACTCCAGATAGAAAGGAAGTCAGTGTAGGCTTGCAATCAAGCATGTGAAAATGAGCCAGAATATTAAGAGCATACTTGGATTGCATAAGAGAGATCCCAGAAGAGGAATGAGAAATCTCAATCTCGAGAAAATAGTGCAGGATACCGAAGTCAGTCATGGAAAACCTATCATGCAAAGCATTTTTTATGCTTGCAACGATGGATGAGGTGCTCCTAGTGACAATCAAGTCATCAACATAGAGAGCCAAGAATAGAAGAGCATCCTCCTATCTCAATATCTAGACATTTGGATCTGAGTGGCAACTAGAGAACCCAAATGAGAGAAGAAATGAGTCCATCTTGGCATACCAAGCCCGTGGGGCCTGTTTGAGACCATAGAGAGACTTCCACAATCTTCAAACTAGTGAAGAATCCTGAACAAATCCTTGCAACTGCTCCATATAAATATCCTCAAGTAGATCATCATGAAGAAATGCACACTTCACATCCATCTAATGTACAACCCAACTTTGAGTTGCAACAATAGCAAGTATCAAGTGAATGGAGTTCATTTTGGAAATGGGGACAAAGGTCTCAATGTAGTTCACACCGGGAACTTGAGAAAAACCTTTAGCCAAGAGTCGTTCTTTGAACTTGTCAGCTAATCCATCATCTACAAATTTGGTTCGATAGATCCACTTACATTGAACCCATTTTCTTCCCTCGGGAATTGGAAAAATATCCCAAGTTTTGTTTCGAGTCAACGAGTTGCACTCTTCCTCTATTGTTGAATCCCACTCATCAATACCTGATGCTTCATCAAAGGACTATGGATCTAAAGCTATGGTAATGTAGGAATGTGAAATATCTTGATGTTGTGACCGAGTCCTCCAAGTATTGAAAGGATCCCCAAGAAGATTTCTTGTAGACTCAAGTGTCTGATGAGGCCAGCGAGGCATGGTAGGGGATGGAGGAGAAGAATCCTCATCCTCAAAATCTTAATTCTATGAAGAGGAGGATGAAACCTCATGATCAACTCTGGGAGTAGATATAGCTGGAGGAAAATCCTTTGAGTCACTATTTGAATCTGTTGTGGAGGAAGGAAGATGAGAGGATGATCTAGGAGAGATTTCCTCAAATTGCACACTACGCTCAATGAAGAGCTCATGTTTCTTAGGATTCAAGAGTTGATATCCTTTGATACCATCAGGGTAACCAATAAAAATGCAAGGTTGACTCTTAGGTTATAGGGCCTTGCACTTCTCTAAAGGAATGTTTTCCCAAGCCGGGAAGCCAAAAAATCTGAAGTGTCGCACAACAGGTTTCCTGGCACACCAAGCTTCAAAGGAGTTGTTGGTCCTAATGTATGCACCTGGCTGCTAAAGGGCAGAGCTAGGCCACCTCAAGTTTAGAATGGTTGGTTTCTTAATTTTTGTTGGTCAGTTAGAGGGTTGGTTTTACCGAGACAAGAGCATGGTTGGGTTGGAAAATGATAAGGATGAGGGTCCTCCTTGGTAGTTGGCACACTAATGATAGACAAGTGAAATAACAGAGGTAAAAACAAAGGGAAACAACAAACCATTCAATGAATAATTTGCTACAAGAAGTTCAATACTTAAAATATCATTTCAAGACATTAAACATGTATCAAAAACACAATTACTTCCACAGGTTGCAATAAAAACAAATCTTCATCAAAGCATAACTGTTATCACGGGTTGCATATTAATAAAGACAAGTTATATAGTAGCTTAAGGAAAAGAAATGTACTTCGCACAAATCAAAACTGCATTCAAGATAAGAAACACATATGAATTTGGACATAAACAAATTGTCATCAATAGTATCTTCACTAGGTAGAGAGCTTTAGTCCATGCACAAAATGGGTCCAACCAGTTGTTCTATTGATCTCTTTTTCCCAAAAAACTCCCCCTCTCAAAACATACAGAAACTACATATTTATCATAAATGCAAAGGTCCTCGACTAGTGTGGAACTGAGGCTTAGCTCTACACCTCGGCTGTAAAACAACTTACTAACTTAACTAAAACACATTGCTAGAGTATGTTAATGAATACTCCGAACTTGACTTAACAAAAAGGAGTGGTTCTTATCACACATAGAATACCACTTATTATTCCTTAAACTAAAAGATTCTTGACTAAACAATTGAAAACCGCTACTAGCAATGAAACTGGATTGATGCATGCGATGGAATGAATTGAGACTTTGACATAAACTGATTCAGAGTGACAAAACTGAGTTCTGGATTAATCATGGCATGCACATGCACTATTGGAGGCCACTGGAGCCAACTGGAAGTGTGGCTGTGTCTTTCCCCCGTTCCTGGTATGGCGCCCCTTTTTAAACCTTTCAAATATGCAATAAATGTGGGGGAGCCACTTCGAAAATTCGACATTCGCAGGTTTCAGATCACATAGGATGCATATCATCCGTAGGACAGAACCCATGAAGTCGTTAACCAACACTAATCACTTATTAACCCGAGATTATATTTAACCTTAATTACTTCGAGACTTTGGTGGTTGGGCACTTCAGTGTTTGGGGACTTCGAAGTGAAGAACATGAAAATCTCCCGAAGTGACAATGTTGCGAAGTGACATGGTGGCCTAAGGTCATATGATGTCACAACTATTGATGTGTCACATGAGGCGAGTGACATGTGTCACTCAAAAATGAGCAGATGATGGGACCCAAATGACCAGAAAAGAGTGCCACATGTCAGGTCCATATGGAAGCCACGTGTCTCCATGGATGAGCACCACAAGTCCCAACGGATGAGTGTCACATGCTTTGGCACTTTGACACTTCGGCGTTAGGGAGTTTTGGATTGCAAAGCATGAAAATCTCCCGAAGTGACTTTCTCCCGAAGTCATTAACTCGTGATTATTACTAATACATCTGAGATTAAGACCCTTTTACCATTAAGTACTTTGAGATTTTGGGACTCCGCCCTTCGGTGACTTTGACCTATGATGAGTTGAAAAAATTCATGGAGTTGTACGACCCTGATCTGACGTGTCCACATGATGTCACTGTGCCTATGTGTCATGACTGATGAGTGCCACATGTCTTCGGAAATTCAACATTTCGACACTTTGCTTGCTTTGGACCAGAACCTCCCAGATGAATGAACTCACGAAGTGATGTGGCAGTGAGGGCCCACTCTATCACTTCGAGGCTCTGGTACTTAGGAAAATTTGAACCAAAGGCAATTTCAGATGCCTGAATGCTAAAGTCGTGGAGCGGAGCCAATCCTGTTAAACCTCGCGTGAGTTTGAGACTCCGAATGCACGAGAGTCGTTGATCTGCGTTGACTGTTGGATCTCCACCATTGAAGATTTGACTTGACTGTTGGCTTAAATTCTAAGCCCAAAATGGACTAATTTGATTTGTTTCCTTTTTCTGTGGAAGCTTACTGAGCTTACGAAGGACTTGTTGGACCTGGATGTCTCCTGCGCACACAAAATAATTGGTTGACATGCTATGATCTCAATCAATGGTAGACATGATGACAATCATTTTGAACCAAATCACGATATGTAATTATCCTTCAAGAAAAAATAGAAACAAAATGCATGAAGACTCAATCAATAAAGAAACGATAAAAAAACAAGTCACTCAATAATGGGAAATCGACTTCACCAACCAGAAGAGGAAAATTTGATGAAGGTATAGGGAAATGAGAGAGGAGGGGCATGGGTGTAGACCTAGGTTACAACATTGGCTCCAACCGAGGATATCACTTCCCTGTGAGGTTCTAATAACAACAAATCAGTGCTAAGAACAACAGATTAGTGCCTTTTAATTAAATACCTACTCTTACCTCCCTTCTCTCTGTAAGTCGTGTATCTTTGTCACTGTCTCTCGACCAATGCATCTTATTGAATCCAAAACTGCAGCTACACCCTAGTGCCTTTATTGGGCCATGGAGTCTTTATTCAATCTGAAACTTAAAACTCCAGCTACACCCCAGTGCCTTTGTTGGGCTATGGAGTCTTATTGTTGATCTACACGCAAACTACTGAAAAAACAACATACTGAAAGCAATATGTGAACTGGAAAATTAACTACTCGAACTAAGAGATTATTCTCCTACTACCTACTCTATTCAACTGAAAACCAAGTAATCATGTGTAATCAGATTTCCAATGAAACCAATAAACCATTTGACTCAGACCCATAACTCTGTGCATGTCATTGTTTAGAATAATCCAAAGAGGACATATCATATGCAACAAAAAATTAGCAGGCATCTCGTATTCACGGCTGTAAAAGTTGATCATGCTAAAACTTACCACCTTTGATATTTTGAAAAAATAAGAATCCATCCATCTCGCTATTGGATCTTGAAACTCATGAAAATCCTCCAACTGGTTGAGAGGACAAAGTTGTTGTTGTGTAAGATCTGCATTATAAACAAGACTAAGATGATCCTATCCTCGTTGAAACAACTCATGAAATTCATGTGATTCACAACCATAAAGGGCAACAAAACACTCATGATACTGCTCATCTTGTTGTTTGAAATGGTCAATGGGTATGTCTTCTGCATTGCTGGATTTTCCTTGTTCTAGCTCCAGAATGTCATCTTCAGACTTATAGATTTCTTGTTGCTCAAAAATTTTAGAAGGAAGGGGAACAACTTGCTCGTGACCTTCAACATCACTTTCCTCATAGTTAATTAAATCTTTATGAGAACATAGAACAACATATGTATCATAACAACGACTAACTCAGACATCTAGAATAATGTAAGATGTATCCAAAGCCTTGTTATCGTCAATTTCATCATTAATGTAATTCCCAACATCATCTTTTTGAATAAAAGAATCTGAAGAAGAGTCATATGTAACTGAATCTTCCTCCACTTCCTCAACGGAAAAATTCCTTTTATTTTCACTACTAGAAGAACTAATAAGTGACTATCGAATATGAGATCCAAATTCTTCACAATAGTCTTCAAAAAGTAAATCAACTGGAAAAAACCTTTTACAGTGCTCATTGAATGCAACATGGAACTGTTCCAGGGAGGAGATGTTAGCAGAGGACAAGGATCGATACCACTCACGAGCATCTCCCTCTAATGAGTACATGAACATCTTCATTAACACATCCTCATGATGTATTCCCCACTGATGCATGAGTTCATGAAACTCAAGCAAATGATCTGCAGGATTGTCACCTCTATGTTTTCTAAATCTGGGCAAGAAATCACCCCACTCATCTATAGTAGGAACAACATTTGGAAAACCAGGAATAAAAGAGAAATCAAAAGGAGAAAACCTCCGAGCCAAGATGGCGTCCATCTGAAAATATGACTTCTTAATACTGTGGAGTCACCACTGGATTCTTTAATCATGGATTTGACAGGTGAATGATCTACAGTCTGAATGTGTCTAGTCTTTGTTCACCATCAAAGATCATATCTTATCGTTTTCATTCTCCCAGGGAAATATATTTCGTTACTTCGTCCCTGACAACGACGCCAAAATATGTTCGTCCTAATGTCTGCACCTGACTACTAAAGGACAGAGCTAGGCCACCTCAAGTTTAGAATGGTTGGTTTCTTAATTTTTGTTGGTCAACTAGAGGGTTGGTTTTACCAAGACAAGAGCATGTTTGGGTCGGAAAATGATAAGGTTGAGGGTCCTCCTTGGTTGGTGGCACACTAATGACAGACAAGTGAAATAATAGAGGTAAAAAAACAGGTAAACAACAAACCATTCAATGAATAATTTGCTGCAAGAAGTTCAATACTTAAAATATCATTTCAAGACATTAAACATGTATCAAAAACACAATTACTCCCAGAGGTTGCAATAAAAACAAATCTTCATCAAAGCATAGTTGTTATCATAGGTTGCACATTAATAAAGACAATTTATACAGTAGTTGAAGGAAAAGAAATGTACTTCACACAAATCAAAACTTCATTTAGGATAAGAAACACATACAAATTTGGACACAAACACACTGTCATCAATAGTATCTTCACCAGGTAGAGAGCTTTAGTCCATGCGCAAAATGGGTCCAACCAGTTTTTGTATTGATCTCTTTTCCCCAAAAAACTCCCCCTCTCAAAACATACTGAAACTGCATATTTATCATAAATGCAGAGGCCTTCGACCAGTGTGGATCTGAGGCTTAGCTCTACACCTCGACTGTAAAACAACTTACTAACTTAACTAAAACACGATGTTGCAGTATGTTAATGAATACTCTAAACTTGACTTAACAAAAAGGAGTGGTTCTTATCACACATAGAAAACCACTTATTATGCCTTAAACTAAAAGAGTCTTGACTAAAGAATTGAAAACCGCTACTAGCAATGAAACTGGACTGATGCATGCACTTGAATGAACTGAGACTTTGACAGGAATTGATTCGAAGTGACAGAACTGAGTTCTGCATTAATCATGGCATGCATGCGCGTTGTTGGAGGCCACTGGAGACCACTGGAAGTGTGCCCGTGTCTTTCCCTCGTTCCTAGTCTGGCGCCCCTTTTTAAACCTTTCAAATATGCAATAAATGTGGGGGAGCCACTTCAAAAATTCAACACTCGGAGGTTTTGGAGCGCAGAGGATGCATATCCTCCGTAGGACATAACCCCTGAAGTCGTTAACCAACACTAATCACTTATTAACCCGATATTATCTTTAACCTTAATTACTTTGGGACTTCAACGGTTGGGCACTTCGACGTTCAGGGACTTCGAAGTGCCGAACTTGAAAATATCCCAAAGTGACAATGCTGCAAAGTGACGTGGTGGCTTGAGTTCATATGATTTCATGGATGCTGATGTGTCAGATGAGGCAAGTGACATGTGTTACTAAAAAATGAGCAGAGGATGGGACCCAAATGACCAGAAATGAGTGCCACATGTCAGGGCCAGATGGAAGCCACATGTCTCCACAGATGAGCGCCACAAGTCCTGAGGGATGAGTGTCACATGCTTCGGCACTTTGACGTTCGAGAGTTTTGGATTGTGAATCATGAAAATATTCCGAAGTGACTTTCTCTCGAAGTCATTAACTCGTGATTATTACTAATTGATCCGAGATTAAGACCCTTTTACCATTAAATAATTCAGGAATTTGGGACTTCGACCCTTCAGCGACTTCGTCCTATGCTGAGTTGAAAAAATTCTCGGAGTGGTACGACCCTAATCCGACATGTCCAAATGAAGTCATTGTGCTGACATGTCATGACTGATGAGTGCCACGTGTCTTCGACACTTCAACACTTTGCTTGCTCTGGACCAAACCCTCTCAGATGAATGAACTCGTGAAGTGATGTGGTAGTGAGGGCCCACTCCGGCACTTTGGGGCTCCAATACTTCAGAAGATTTGAACCAAAGGCAAGTTCAGACGCCCGAACGCCGAAGTCGCAGAGCCAATCCTGTTAAACCCCACTTGAGTTTGAGACTCCGAATGCGTGGGAGCCGTTGATATGCGTCGACTGTTGGATTTCCACCATTGAATATTTGACCTGACTATTGGCTTAAATTCTAAGCCCGAAATGGGCTGCTTTGATTTGCTTCCTTTTTTTGTGGAAGCTTATTGACCTTACGAAGGAATGTCTTCTGCGAACACAAAAGAATTGGTCGAACTGTTGTGATCTTAATCAATGGAAAACATGATGACAAGCATTCCGAACCAAATCAAGATATGTAATTATCCTTCAAGAAAAAATAGAAACAAAATGCGTGAAGACTCAATCAAGAAATAAACAATAAAAAACCAAGTCACTCAGTAATGGGAAACCGACTTCACCAACCAGAAGAGGAAAAATTGATGAAGGCATAGGGAAATGAGAGAGGAGGGGCAGGGGTGTAGACCTAGGTTACAACAAAAGTGATATCCTCCAATGTTTTATGCAAAACTCTGTTCTAAATGTGAGCAACACAATTGATAGCTTCTACCCAATACTCAGGTGCAAGGGAGCGCGCATGGATCATGCGACCAACCATCTCTTTCAGGGAGGTATTTTTCCTCTCTACCACACCATTTTTATAAGGTGTATAGGCGACATTATGTTGAATATCTATCCCTTTGAGAGTGAAAAATTGTTCAAAGCGGTGGTTCACATATTCTCTGCCATTGTTTGTAGAGAATTTTGATGCACTTCCTATATTGTTTCTCAGCACGAGCCTTGAGCTCTTGGAATCTATCAAAAGATTCTCCTTTCTTCTGAAGAAAGTAGACCCAGGTGTATCTAGAAAAGTCATCAATCAAAGTGACCAAGTAACAAGCCTTGTTGAAATACAAGGATGTAAATGGACCTTCCACATCACTCTGAACCAGCTCAAGGACTTCTGAATCCATCCAAGCCTTACCTTTGTCAAAATTGTCCTCGAGATGCTTTCCCAAGGCACAACCCAAACAAACTCCATCCAAGAAACTGATCCGAGGAAGACCCGTGACCATATATTGCATGTTGAGTTGCTAAAGATAACATAAGTTGAGATGGCCAAACCACTCATGCCATAGCTTGCTCATAGAATCTGAATGGGTGAGCAAAGTAGTAGAATGATAATTAGGTAGAAAATGAGAGAAAGAATCTTGAAGTGCATTGTATTCAAGATCCTTGATGGTGATGGAACCTGGAGTGAACTCAAATTCTCTTCCATTGTGGGTTCTGATACATGGAGAGAAGGTTGGATGATAGATTAGGCACACAGAGGACATTCTCAAAAGTACCAGTGCCAACATCAACAAAACCTTTCCTGATGACATCTATAGGAGAGTCATCCCCAATGAGAATGTGGGGCATCGAACAAGGCTCCAAGAAATGAAATTGTTCTCTGATAAAACCCATGTGAAGTGATGCACCCGAGTCAAGAATCCACTACTAATAATAATATGTAGTAGCAACAAGTTAAGTTGTTTTCCCTTTGCCTAATTTGGAAAAAGGAGTAGAGGATTGTTTTGAAGAAGGAAAATTAATGTTGTTCTTTTTTAGAAGATGCTTCAACTCATCAATCTGCTTCTTACAACAAGAATTTTCCTCATGCCCAACCTTCTTGCAGTAACTACAAGTTGGCCTATCCTTCTTCGAAGTATTCCCCTTCAAAGAAGAGGGTTGGAGTCTACTTTTGGGGTAGATAATGACTATGTCTGATCTTTCTGTGACTTCTTCCTAGACTCCTTTTGTTTCTTGTCAGGTTTCCCTAACTCTTTCTATCCCTTCAACTAACCATCCAACAAAGCATGAGACTGAGATGGCTTAAGGAGACCCATGGAAATAATCTTCCCCTACTCATACATTAACATTTCTAAAAAGGAAGCACAATAAGGCATTGTATATGCAAATCCATAGTCAACCTATGAGTATGAAATCTAGAAACAAATGCAATATATTCAGGTCTGAGTTTAGAGAGAGTAGTTAAGACATGTTGTATTTCATTTTTCTCTACGCCATATGATTTACATTGGGCTCTTAGGTCATTAATCTTTGTTACATAATCATATATATTGTCAAAATACTTAGGATCAAGACTCATTAGTTCGTTGTCAAGTTGATATCCCCTAACTTTATCAGTTGTCCCATATAATTTTTTTCTTATTTTTCCTACGCATCGTGTGAATTTGTACATCCATCAAGTTGAAACATTATATCAAGGGAAACTAGACTCCTAATACAAACAAGAGCTTTTGTTTGTTCTATCATCTAGAGTACCTTTTCCTTAACATCTGTGGGTTCAATTACCTTTTGTTCAACATAAGGTGTATATCCTTGTTGCATTAAGGAATTCCATGCATTTTGATGCCATGTGTTGTAGTTGTATGGTGTTAGAAATGGAAATTTTAAAGTTACCCATTTGTGAAGGAAAAGAGAGCACAAGTAGAAAGAGATGTGCAAGCACAATCACACCAATAAGAGACCCCCCCCCAAATCACCCAATCAAATAACACCCCCCCCAAGAAAAAATATTTGGCACTTTATATTTAGCGTAGTTACAATTGCCACTAGCAAGAGAACACTAAGTGGACTTGACTTCAATGCCTTTACAATTCCTCAAAAAATGAGTATGTGATAAAATTACAATTTTGGCACAATATGAAGTGAAATAAACAACACCACTATGAAGTACATGGAAAATCATGGACTTTAAAAAAAAATCACCTCGATCTAAGGTCGTATGCAAAAGATATGAGCCTTTGAAGTTCTCAAAATGAGAACTACGCAGTGTCACCTCTGAGAATCTGCAAATTCTAGAAAATCCATGCACCAAAATTAGAAACTATCTACACCAGTGCGGAGAGAATGAAAAATTGTCCCAAATAAAAAAAAA
>ML833911.1:11699-23852 GCA_009831015.1 Picea engelmannii
GCTTGATCTTGGCTAAACTATTGGGGAATCATGGAAGAAACCATTTTGTAGAATTAAGATACTATTAAAAAGAACATCAAATCAAAATTTAAGGAAAAAATGTGGTGTGATAAAGAGTTAGGGGAACAAAGAAAATTAAGGTATTAGAAAGATGTAATCAACCCTAATCTAGAAGATCAAAATTATGTATCTGTTTTGCCAAGTGTGAAGAAAAAAATAAGCATTGCTAAGATAAGAACAAATTCTCACGAGATCCATAGTGAAACTCGACGTTGGTCAATTCCTAAAACGCCATGGGATGAAAGAGTGTGCCACCTTTGTGACACTAAGAAGGTTGAAGATGAAAAGCACTTTCTCTTAGATTGTCCAGCCTATACTCATATTAGATTTCATTTTCAAAATATTGATCACACTACCAACCTTCCTAACCTCTTAACTCAACAAAAGTATGGTGATCTTGGAAAGCTTCTCTAAACAAAATTCTAAAGAATCACAAGTAATCACTTATCCTCTTAAGGTCTGATATACCAATTAAGTCTTCGAATAATACTTAATACAAGTCACAGTAAGAAATCGGTTTAATCCTTGGGTAATTATAAAAATTTAAAGTCGACTCTCAGAACTCGATAATGAGAAGGAGAAACGAAGCTAACACACAGTGAACCAATTACATATATGGTTCCTTAATTGAATGCTTCTACCGTTAACTGTCTAGGCCTTTTCGACAGGGGAAAAATGGAACCCGAGTACCTATTAAGGGGGGTGAAATCTCCTCGCGTGTGTCCTCGCATGGTTGAAACCCCTACACATAGTTGCGAGAAAATACCTTAAATTTTGTTCAACAGAACTGTAAATAAAATAAAAAAGAATCGAGCAATATTAGGAAAGAGAGTTCGCCAAAGTAATACTTAACTTAAGTAGAGGGATATGATTATCCTTCGCTATCGCCAGGAGCCATGTATTTCTGGGAGGGGAAGAGGAGTCCCAAACTCCTTGATGGGTACCCTTGCAAAACCAAAGGGGCCCATCATTAACGTTAAGAATCAATGAATAACCAAAACAAGAACAGGATCCAAGAACCAATACAAGAATGCTGGAACATGACCAATCTACATAAAAGAATAAACTCAAGAACCATCTTACAAAAGAGATAAAGAAACAATAGAACTATCTAACACTCTGCAAATAAGTTTTAAGGAAAACGCAGGGGGTTGACACGTTGCCCAAAAACCAAAACGTGCATGCCTGGTAAGACACTCGAAAAGAGCAAGGGGGCACGCAGAACACAAACGAACATCTTTAACTTCAGTTAGAGTATAATCCCTGCTTAAGGGTTTGGCCATTTACTATTCTTTCTGGGAGACTCTCAAATAAGGAAAAAATCAAAGTCTTATGTGTTATCAAAGAGTATTTTGTATGGACCCCTGTTTTTCCAAAACCTGGATAGAAAACAACTTGCGAGAGAGGTTCCAATATCAAAATAAATAGGCTCAACATACAGGCATGTAAAATACCCTAACCCATTTAAACATACGATTTTCTTTTCGACGAAGCTTAACGGAGAATAGTAATAAAAGAATGGCGAGTCTAGGAGGAGGGAAAGAAGGGCCTATGGGAAATAAACAAGATAATAGCAGAACAATAAGCCGAAATGACTAAAACCTACGGTAAAAATATTATTATGGATACATACCGAAATAGGAGAAATATGGGGAATGCTCCAATCCACCATGCCCGTACACTGTAGAGTCAAGAATAGAGGAAAAAAAATGCAGTATTCAACTCAGAGTAGATGGGCACAAGGATGAAAATGAATCATGGTTGCTACCCTAAAACACGAGCCCGTGCATATTTAATGTGGTGGGTATAACGAGGAAATGCACCATGTGACAGCAGTGAAGTGGAGCGTTCAGGTTGGAGGAGGGTACAAGGTGACTCTCATTTTCCCATCTCCATTAATGGTTGGACAGAAAATTAAATTCGACTGTCAATACATCTAGTCACAGTTAATAAGTTAAGAGGACAAGTAAGGATCTCCACCCTTTTACCACTAATTCAGTTAGCGCCGGTGGTTGGAGTTAGTTAAGCCTGTAAATGATGAATTATCTGTCACCTTGGGGGCTCACTTCCAACCAAATAGATCATTGGGTTACGAATTCAGTCATCAGGATAATTCCAAGGAATTCCTCGAAGTCTGTGGTCACCTTTATCCAAAGCAGAACCAATAACTCTAACGTTAAAGAAAATATTTCGACCCCTCTCCTTGTGTCTCTAAAGTTCTTGGGGCTTGAAGCTTAGGCTTGTACTCGTGTATGAGGGTGGATGTTTAATAAGAGGCTGGAAACCTAACACTAGGCCTATGCCCACTTTCGGCTTTACTACAAAGTTTTAATATTCAACCACTTACGAAGACAAGTATAACTTAAATGAGTATGGTAAACACTATTTTTGAATCTGTAATGTTAGGAAAAGAAATTAAACACACAGGGTATTGCGATTTTGAATATTAAGGATTAATCCCCTTTTTATAAATCTATTATACAGACTTAGAGCATAATTCTCGTAATTTTTTTTTTAATGACGAAATTGAGGATTATTATACCTCACCGTCTTGCTTTGTTATTCTCCAATTTCAAGTTGGTATCAGAGCTTGGCGTGAGGCTGAGTAGTGACAGGGGTGAGAAGAGAAGTCATATCCGTGTGTTGTAAGAGTGGAATCCGTTGGTTAAAGAGCATCTACGCCGAAGTCATGGAATAAAGTATAATCGATGTTGATTTGAGAAAATATGGAGAGAGGAGTTGCAAGAGGAATTTTGTGGAGAGGAGCCAAAGACGGCCACAGAACGAAGGAAGGAGAAGAATCTGCCATGGAAAATGACTGATTTGCGAGAAGGAGATCAACGGGTGCAACCTCTTCCGCGACACTCCAACCACAACAACTAGACAGACAGAATCAACACCGACGGTGGATCAAGGACATGAATTTACATTGCACTTGTTTGCTGCTGAGTAATGTGACTATTCTCTAAAAATATTCCCTGAGCAAAGGAGAACAATGAAGATAAATCACTACTACTATTGAGAGGACCTTTGAAATCTTTTTTGTGAAAGCTACCTGCATGTAGAGGCAATCACTCTTGAGTATTGTGAATTGGTTCCTGAGTTGGATCATGGACTCTTTAAGTATCATATCTCCGTAAAGTGGTCGCTGCTTGAATCAATGTGAAGACTGGTGTGAAGACAGTGTGAGAATGGAATATTGTTGTTTGGAAGACTAAGTCATTCAAGAGTATATGAGTGATGAGGTGACCTGTGTGAAGGATATTGCATCTTGGAAGTGTTGAAGATTATTGTGTGTAAGAGGTGTGTTGAGTTTGAAGTCGAATTTGTCAAGCGATAAAGGCTGGAAAAGACTGATGCCTCTGCCCAATATTTTTTGCATCCTTCTCATTTGCATGTGACCCAAGTGATCTACTAGAGTTCTGCGTGAAGACAACAAGAATGACATTAAGCACTATATTGAGTTGACCTAGCATCCACTTTGTTCTTTGTAAGCCGAGAAAAATACCCTTAAGGTATCTCATCACATGTTTTGCTACAATATGGTGAACACGTCTCGACTCTACTAGGTACTGACTTAAGGTGTTCACAACAAAACACATATATTTCCTGGTATTTGTTAGATACATCAATGATTCAATGATTTTTCTATATATAGTAGCATCAACCAATTTTGACGAAGTATCAACCACGATCTTCAACTTGTTCCCATGGGTGTGTTCATGGATTTGCACTCCAACATGTCAAACCTATTTAGTATTTCAAGTGCATACTTCCCCTCGTTAAGGAAGATCTTCTCTAGGATTTTCCAAACTTTAAGACCTAAGAAATAATGCATTATGTTTTTCATATCAAAACTCTGTAGCGAGATTCTTCTTCCAATCCGTGATGATCCTTTCATCATCTGTCAAGAATAAATCATTTGCATATAGTGGCAACATCACTGGCTCATCATTCATAACATTGAAGTAAAGGTGAGAATCAACTTTACTCTTGGTAAAACCCAAGCTCATCTGGAAACTATAAATTCTGCCATACCAAGCTCTAGGATCTTTATTCAACACATACAAAGGTTCCTTCAACCTGTAGACATGAATCTTTCTATATTCAACTTCAAATCAAATTTTTCACATCATTTTGTACCAACCTGGTACACTTTCTCAGCTACAACTTAATTTTCTCAAATCATGTGCTAGCTCTGTGTGCTTTCTGTAAAGAACTATTTGTCTCACTGCTTGAGAGTATGTCCTCTATTCTCTCTGCAATTGTTCCTTCTGGAACCAGGACTCTGCACCTACAACTGCTATGAAGCGAGAACAACTGTTCCATTCTCATTGTGGAACTCCAAGAGTAGCTCCTTTAATCTATCATGGAAACAACTTCATATGAGAGTGGATCAATAACTGACACCGAGGGTAGCTTATCTTGTTTCATGGAGGTAACTCAATCTCAAACACACAGACTACTCCCCCTGAATCTCATATTGTATCAGAATTATGGTTGTTCTGATTTTCTTCATGAATACTGGAAATATTTCTTAGATTACTAGAGTAAGTGTCTTATCATCGTATTCTCCCTCTTCCTGGGAGAATCCTCTGGACACAAGTTAGGATTGTACATCTTTATACTGTTATCTGCAACATGATTGATTTGTTATATCAATCTTGGAGTTTTCATTGACTTCCTTTCTCATCTTAAGGAAAAATCCATATCCCAATCTTTTGACTGGCTTCCTTCTCTCTTAATGAAACAAGGGAATCTTGGATATTTCATGTCTCCTAGAGGTCTTTGAAGCTATAATATAGTCTTCTTAACTCATGGCATCTGTTTGTTAGTATCTTGATCTAATCCTTCCTGAGAACAGGCTCATTCTAAGTCTACAAGGACTTCATCATATCTACATGATATACTTGGTGTTGAATACCAAGTCTTAATATGAAAAGATGATTAATACTTCAAATCAATTCTTCTTCCTCTCAAGGTGGCTTCATTATCCTTTGGAAAAGTCTACTATGAGTTCTTTTTCTAATGTTCGGTGATCTTTGGAGCCTTCTTCTCCTTACAGTCCATCTCCATATGAGATACTATGTATCCCAAAAGTAGTTTCTTCTTCATCTTCTGAATGTATACGATCTTGCATACGACTTGGATAGTCTTCTCCATGTCTCATTTAGTATGTTTCCTCTTGTAACCGTGACTATAGATTCCTTAAGGTTATCACCTGTGATCTGAAACAAGGTCAACAAAACAACAAGAAAGAATAATACTTTTTTGATAATAATAATAAAACAATAGCATGCATAATCGTCACACTAGCTCCTTTAGAGATATCACTTGTGACCTACCTAAAACAAAGATCAAAAGTAAGAAATACAATATGAAATGAGATCAACACTCTTCTAGTGTTGTGATCAAGCATTCCTCCATGGTAACCTCGAACCAACACAAGAAGTTGCTCTTGGAGGAGATATTAGTTGTATCTCATAAATGATTACAATAAACATTTATCTCAATATGCTCACATGATACCAAGTATAATACTTTTGAAAGAATGCTACATCAACTATAATGTTTACTTGTAATGAGGTAGTTATCAAAATTGTCATGTGCAAATTTGAATTTTATCAACTTAATCAATCAAGCATGGAACATGGAGTCTTGTCCTGAAGAATGCGTGTGTTGTTTTTCTTCCAAGTCTCCTTCATTCAAGATGACAAGTTCTTTCTTCAAACTATCCTCTCTACTAAGACAATATGCTATCTTAATGGAAATCTAAGTTAGGGAATAAAATATAATCTCATTCTAATACTTTGGCTTTAATTTTGAACAAGGGTTAGTATGACGGTCATAAATTCAACATACAACCTAGATGTTAAAATAATAACAAATAGATGCATACTAATATAATCAAACCCAGGGTACATTATTCCTCTGAATGGGTTGGATCTGAGATCCTTCTGGATCTATTATTGTCAACAGATCCTTTCTCCTGCAAGTACCCTTTTAGAATAACAATACATTTTAACCATATGTAAGTACATACCTCTAAGAATATCTTGGTAGGATAATGAGAACTAGGACAATAAAACATGAGTCGCAACACTTCACAAAAACATTTACTACAACTAGTACCATAGCTAGTGTTGGCACTGCAACTGGCATGAATGAACTCGCACTGCCACTGCAACTAATAATGCAATTGTAACTGTAACTTGTACTACAAATTCAATTAGTAATGCAACTACAACTCGTACTACAACTACAACTGCAACTTAGGGTTTTACGAGGAAACCCTAATTTTTCAACTTTCAAACTTTGGAATTCTGACCCAGGGACTATATGCGTTGGGCTGAGGCGAGTAGGCTGGAGGAGTCTGATTTTAAAAAATCCAAATTTTACCCTTGAAATTGGACCAACGCAAATCTGGATAGGTACTTCTCGTACGAGTCCTAGTTTCCCGATTTTCTGGTTTTTTGGTATGAGTAAAAGCTAGGGTTTCACTTTCTGGAGGCTCTTGCCACTAAAAAGGTTCACTCAAGCTTCCATTGAGTTTGGTAGGCTAGGGCACACTTCCCTAGATGATTTTTAGGCTGACATTATCTTCCAATAAAAATCCTTAATTGTTTTTGTACGACAATAGTGACATATTTTGTTACCGAATGAAAGATGCTCTACTCAGTTTAGCTCTCATACCATGTTAAATTTAGAGCTTCTATTAAGTTCTTTTCAATTTAATAGACAATAATATCATAATCAAGATCACTGAGAGAAACACAATCACAAGGTACACAACATTTTATCCTAGGAAACCCTCATGGGGGAGAAAACCCAACAATAACTTCCTTAATATAGATTGCCAATACAATTCCAAGATAAAAGACAACACCACCAAGAATAAACAAGACTGATCATGCACCTCTCTCTCATTGTTTTGGCAACTGCAACTATCTCCAAAACTTGTGCACTAGATGAGTGGCTGAGTGAGTGTAAGAATGAGGCGCTAGCCTCTCTTATTTATACTAGCTCAGGAGTGCTAGGGTTGTGTCTTTTCATCAAGTAGGGTTGAATTCTTCATCTAGTGGCTAAAACCACTTTAATTAGCCCCAAGGATCGACTTCTTAATTAACATCATTTGATTAGGGTTTGACCAATCCACAAAAGGGGATTTGGTCAAGTATAAGTCCCGACATGATCATTCCACAAAAGGGGATTGATCTACATGATAATAACTCAATTATAATTAGAATATTCTTCGCATTACAATATTTAAATAATATTAAGAGGGGAAGGGTAATTTTAAAATTAAGTTAGAGTGATTCATAATTGAATTTTAATTAATCAATTTATTTTGTGTGGTGGAAGAGAGTTATCAATGTGTAGAGATTTGTCTTTGTGAGTTTTTGATAAAAGTGAAGCATCTCATGAACAATTTGGGTGATACATCTTTAAACCATGATTTTATAGAAATTTTAAATAAACCATAAAATTCTATGAAAAAGTAATGAAAATGACATCACATTTTATAATAATACTATTTAATGATAAAATAATGTTCTAATTCTTGAAGTATATATTTCATTATTTTGTTTATAACTAGAGTATTAAATGATAAACAACATGATGCATTTTTTTTCCAGGGTGTTCACTCACTTTTCTCGGGCCAAATTCCTTCATATAAGGCCTTAAATTGAGGTTTTAATGTTTTTAATGGAATTTTTATTTTTTCAATTATGAGTTATCTCTTACTTTATGAGCTTAATCATAAAAGTGAGTTGACAAATAGTTTCATGCTAGTTATCTCTTAGGTAATAGTTAGTGGTGAGTTTTAGATTCATGCTAGAATTTTCTGTGTTTTTCTAAAAAAAAGTTGTTTTTCTAAAATAACTTGTTTTCAAAAATGTGGGATAGAATTGCTTATAAGGGGTTGAACTTGGATTGTAATAATTAGGATAGATAAGGAATAAAAGATAGTTATTTTTTCATTCTCCTATGTTTGCTTGATTTATTTGATCTTGTTAATGAATCTTAAGCTTTGGCTACATCAAAACATTTTTTAAAATAAATATCAAATAAATATATTAAATATGAAGACCATTATATTACAAATATAAATAATAAAGAATATAAAAAATTGCAATGAATGAACCCCTATATTAAATTAATGATGTCTTAAAGCAAAATTGAAAATTGAATATATTGTAAAGTATGATATCAATATATATATATATATATATATATATATGTGTGTGTGTGTGAATACATGGGAAAGTATGTAATCTATATATATATTATATATAAAATAAGTATTTCATTTAAAAAAATATATATTAAATACATATTTCAAATATTAAAATTAATATATTAAAAAATAAAAATATATAAAAAATGTTTTAAAATATAATAATGTTTTAAAGAAGAAGAAGAAGAAGTTGTTTAGAATTTTGTTTCTTTGATCGAGAACGATAGTTTTGTTGAGTTAAGAGGTTAGAAAGGTTGGTAGTGTGACAAATATTTTGAAAATGAGATGTAATCTCGGTATAGGATGGACAATCTAAGAGAAAATGTTTTCTATCTTCAACCTTCTTAGCGTCACAAAGGTGACACACTCTTTCATCCCATAGGGTTTTAGGAACTGACCAATCTTAAAACTATAAATAAATAATTTATATATATATATATATTAAAACTATAAATATATAATTTTTATAATTTTTAATCTTATAAAATATTTTATGTTTGTGTGTGTGTGATGATGATGATGATGATGATTAATGTCCACTAAGACCGAATTGGTCTATCTAACCTTAAGAGGGTACATGATTACTTGCGATTCTTTACAATTTTGTTTATGTGCTTGAAAAGCATTAAGAGAACCTTTCCAAGATCACCAAAAGTTTGTTGAGTTGAGAGGTTAGGAAGATTGGTAGTGTGACAAATATTTTGAAAATGTGATCTAATATGGGTATAGGCTAGACAATCTAAGAGAAATTCCTTTTCATCTTCAACCTTCTTAGTGTCACAAAGGTCTTTCATCCCATGGCGTTTTTGGAATTGACCAATGCCTAGTTTCACTATGGAGCTCGTGAGAGTTTGTTCTTATCTTAACAATGCTTATTTTTTTCTTTACACTTAGAAAAAAAGATAGAGAATTTTGATCTTCTAGATTAGGGTTGATTACATCCTTGTAATACCTTAATTTTATTTTTTCCTCTAACTCTTTATCACACTACATTTTCTCCTTAAATTTTGATTTGACATTTTTTTAATAGTATCTTTACTCTACAAAATGGTGTCTTGCATGATTCCCCAATAGTTTAACCAAGATAGGGCATATTTATTCCATCCTCGCTTGAGTCGATAATGTTTATGACTCGATTTTGAAGCAATTTTAGGAAGCCTCTTGTCATCCATGTTGTTTAATTTATTCTTATACATTAGGTATCTAGTCATATCCATGCTCTCAATGGGGGATAGGCTTGTTTCTAATAGGAGGATGGGATAGGGCATATTTACTTTAATTTTGAGATTATAGGTTCTAAAATTCTTTTGCGTTTGCTCCATCTTTCTCAAGGATTCATGAGAGATAGTACAGCCCTAGACTTCATCTCCATAAAGAATAACAGGTGTAAAAAGAGTTTCAAATAGGATTTTCTTCTTATCCCAACTCCAAGGATGAGCTAATTTACAATTTTTTTCAAGCCCATAATAAGCTTTCCATCCCCCAATAATCATTTTCTCAATGCTATAATTCTAATTGAGCTTGTGGTGAATATCAATTCCAAGATATTTGTATGAAGTCACTTCCTCCAAGTTGTTGTTTTCGTATATGAAGGTATCATAAGGGATCTTATTGGATTTAATAATCATGACCTTAGTCTTATCAGTATTAACAGTCATACCCATATTAGAGGAAAAATCCTTGAGGATTCTTAGTTGGTTTTCAAGATCATGGGGACTCCTTGCCATAAGAACAATGTCATCGGCATAAAGAAGAAGACTGATGACTATACTAGTGAGAATAGGGCCGACACAAGCTGATTTTTCCAAACAATCTTCTAACTTGTCAATGTGTATGCCAAAAAGGGTAGGGGACAAGGGACAACCTTGTTTGAATCTGATATTGGAGTTAATCTCTTTTGAGAATCCCTTAGGGTTTTTAAACTTATAAATAACATTCTCATATATCCTTATTGCAACAACCCTCAATGCAAGAGATACTTTTATCTCTTCCAACCTATTCCAAAGGTTTTTCCTAGGAACCATGTCAAAAGATTTTCTAAATTCAACAAAACAACAAAAAAGATTATTTTTAGTATTACGAAACTCATCTACAATGATCCTAAAGGTAACAAGATGGTCCACAATTGAATGGTATCTCCTAAACCCGGTCTGGCCTTTAGCTATTTTACTGTGACTTTCTAGCCAAAGGCTAATCTTCTTTTCCAAAATTATTCCATAAAGCTTGGCTAAAATCGGGTTAATCATAATGGTCCTATAATTAGAGGGAATGTTTCTATCCCAATATTTTAAAATAAGAACAATGAGGCTTTGCATCCAGGGTTTAGGGAAGCCCTGCTTGAATGCTAAATTGAAGAGCTTGTGTATGTGAGGGATAAGGATTGACCCTCTGTTTTTAAAAATTCAGCTTGGTAGCCTTCAATGTCCTTAGCTTTCTCATTTGCAAGCCGCTGAACCCCGAACTCTATTTCATCTAAAAATAAGAATTATTCCTTTGTAGGGATAATAGGAATGGTGTCCATGGAATTAGGGAACTCGTAAAGACCTTTAAGGTAGGAATTTCAGTCCTTAAGGAAATCCTATTATTTTATTTAGTATTGAGGTTTAGAATTTGGCTCCAAAACTTATCGAACTTATATAGTTGTGAAAATTGTTCTTACCTTTTATTGATATAGTGCATTTTTTCCTTTTAATTAGGGCTTTGTAAGTAAGGACTCTTTAAAAGCATCCCTTATATATAAATCTTAAAACTATAAATATATATTTTTTATAGTTTTTAATTTTATTCATCTTATAAAATATTAAATATAGTATATATAAAAAAATATTTTTTATAATATGTATTTAAAAAAAAATTACATTATCTTCTAATAAAGTGTCATTCAATAATTTAGAGATCCAAATATTTAGGGATGAGGTCATGAAAAAAATGCATGAGGTTTCCCTTAATGTAGATGAACCTTTGCCATAGGGTAGAAGGCTTCTAGATGCAAGATCTGAGTTTCGATTGTGATGTCATGAGTTCTTACAATATGGAAAGTTTGTATATTACTCTAGTTTTATTAATTTGGGTTTATTATAGATTTTAACATTGAAAAACTCTATCATAATTTTACAACTACCCTTTCCACTTCTATTAACAAGTTCTCTTTCGAGGTGTCCCATAAAAGGAATAATAGAACAACCAGCCCTTGGTATGATAAAGAATGTAAAATTGGTAGGAAAACCATTAGGGATGCTTTTAATGAGCCCTTAAAACTCGATAAGATCAATACGTACAAAGCCCTAATTAAAAGGAAAAAAAAGATACTATATCAATAAAAGGCAAGAGCAATTTTCAGAATTGTACAAGTTGGATCCTAAGAAGTTTTGGAGCCAAATTCTAAAACGCAATACTAAAGAAAATAATAGGATTCCCTTAACGGACTGAAATTCTTACCTTAAAAGTATTTACGAGTTCTCTAATGCCATGTACACCATTCCTATTGTCCCTACAAAGGAAGAAGTTTCTTCCTTAGATGACATAGAGTTAGGGGTTAAGTGGCTCACAAATGGGAAAGCTAAGGACATTGAAGGCTACCAAGCTGAAATTTTTAAAATCGGAGGGCCAATCCTTATCCCTCACATACACAAGCTCTTCAATTTAGTAGTCAAACAAGGCTTCCCTAAACCCTGGATGGAAAGTCTCATTGTTCCTATTTAAAAAAATGAGGATAAAAACATTCCCTCTGATTATAGGACCATTATGATTAGCCCGATTTTAGCCAAGCTTTATGGAATTATTTTGGAGAAGAATATTAGCATTTGGCTAGAAAGTTACGGTAAAAGAGCTAAAGGACAGGTCAGGTTTAGGAG
>ML833911.1:36711-62335 GCA_009831015.1 Picea engelmannii
AATCACCAAGGATATGCAATGTTTTGTCGCTCTGTCTTCGGATACCACCGATCCGACTCAATCTATCTCTGTTCTCAATCTATGCATGCATGCAACTTAATATCCAAAATATCTCCACTTTTTAAAAACCTTATAACTCCCTCTTCACCTTTTTAAATTATATCCACTTATGAATAAAAAATTCACTTTTAAAATAATACCCACTTAAAAAATATCCACTTAAAATTCACTTTTAAAATAATACCCACTTCAAAAAAAAATAAAGTGAATAAACTTTATAAACTTTATAACTTCATGCACTTTAACATATATCCACCGTATGTAACAAATATCCACTTATCATAAAACTCACGCATTAATGCATGCACCAGAATCCTTACGTATTCAAACTCCACGAACTACCTCCACGGTCTTCAAACAAAACAAATCCGATTTTGCATGCATGCACCAAACAGATCAAGCTCACACGACCTCACCGCACCAGCTTTCTCACGCAACAAACTCACGGATTTTTAAGAATCAAACTCCACGCTGCATGCAAATTGACTGCGAATTGTTCCGACTTCTCACACCTCTCACTTCCGTTGACTGCAAACTGTTCGCACCCCATGTTCACTTCGTCTGCGAGATGTTCGCACCCCAGGAATGGATCGCCTGCGGGAATTTTCCAAAATTTCTATGTGGAAAGGCCGAGCAGTATTCCCCCGCACCCTACTCGAGGAGAGACCTGCGAACCTCTCCAATTTTCGCACCTTACTCCCGTGGCTCTGATACCAAGATAAAATATACCACGCAAACAAGCACGGTGAGGCTACGCTCACTTCTTAATATTAAACGAAGACGGATTACATCCTTATATAGGAAAAGACTCTCCCGAGTCGGCTACATGCAAACCATAAGACAACTAGACAACTGACTATGAATTGAGAACTAACTCTTCTATCTGGCGCTTACAACTGGCGCTTATTACTGGAGTGAACAACTAGATAACTTCTCCATTACTTCTAAGTGAATCCCCCTTCTTAAATCTATGTTCACAAAGACAATTCTAGATTTCTTCTATCTAAAGCAATTAATATAATGGAATGATAATGCTTATTTTCCTATGATTTTGCATGCGAATTCATTGGAGTTTTATATAGGAGTTCGAAAGTATAAATGTTTTATGCTAGAAAGTTTTGTAACTCTGACTGTATTCCCGAGAGGGTGCGCGCCTCTGTGGAAATTGTGACTTTATTGTATGTATGCATCATAATACAAATTTTCTCTGTATACATGAGTCTCTTACTCACAATAAAATCTTGGATAACTCTCTAAGTTTTCTTCCTTTGAAACCCTTACAAATCTGTGTGCTTAACCAACATTATAAGGAAAATTGAGACCTAGGTTTTCATATAACCAAAGCGTCGATTCTCCTTTTGCATGATCCTCGACTATGTATTAGTGCATAAATTCTAGCTCTATAACTGGGGTTTAAGTTCTATGTAATCAAGGAAAAACCTTGCCCATGGTTGGGTTGCGAAATTTTTAAATACTTTTGATCTATTTAACACTGTAAATCGTACAACCTCTAAAGTCTCTTTTAACATTGCTATAGTTTAAAAACTTATACAGACTTCTTATTCCTGTGTGATTTATGACTTGTATCCTTCAAATTCCTGTTGTGATAATTCTTCAATTGAATTATGTGTTTATGGAAAACATTATACTTAGATTTCATCAACTAATGATGGAGCCCTGTCTTCCTTTGCGAGGGTACCCATCAACTATTCCTAGGTCGGCTGCTCCCCTAGACTTGGACAGATCATCACTCAACGCCCGTGGGGAAACTGCTTCTATACTATCCTTAAGCTAAGTATTATTTCACTTACTTAAGTTTAAATATTTATTTTCATTAGATTATTTTAACACAGTTTACTAATTCTATTGATTTTCATTTTTGCAGGATTAAACAAGGAAAAAGGATCCAGGGGATAACCTTGCTCAAAAAAGTATTCGAGTTATGACTCAACATTTTAATTAAACTTCTGAGGTTTTGTTTACTAGGGGTACTAGGTCCTTACCCTAGGGTACTCTGCTGTAATTGTTTTGGACGAGGATTTTCTGGTTGTACAAATCATTTATGATTTTATTATTAAATGTACACACAATTTCTGAAACCATTTGAATAAATTATTAAGTATTGTACAAAATTTGTAGCATGTATTGTATACCATTGAAAATATTTGTTTATATGTCTATTGTTATGTAAAAATTACTATAAATTGTATGCCCTTTGTATGATCTGGTCAATGGTACTACTTATAATATCATGTAGTTCCACGACCGATAAAATCTTTCTGTATATGAATACAATATATGTTTGTGGAGTTCCATGTATCTATACATGCATCTATATGTATATATTTACTTACATAGACATATATAAGTCATAAAATATAAGTATTCATTCTGACATTTCCTTTACATAAGATAAATGATCATATCTAGAAGTATATTTGCAGTCAACATTTAGATATAAATCTTAACACATGAACTCACCATTTTATTAACAATGATACACAGTAGATTTTTATACATCCAATCATTCATTCACATTTTCACTAACACCACATAAACCCATCATATCTCTAATAACGTGTAACCAACATAACTCTGACCATAAAACAAGTAAAGATACTTATCTGAATAAAAAATGAAAAATGGAACACAAATTGAACAATTAAGTTCCACCCAACCGTAGAACAAAACAACAAAATTACTTGCTCCATTCACCCCCTAGCCTGACCATGAGTCCATAAGTGAGAATTCCAATGATCCTCTTTTGTTGTAGTCATCCTTTTAGATAAGAAAAATCCCCTTGCCTCACATTAAACAGTGTTCATAACAACAAGTGATATCCTTTCTCCAACATACGAAGCAACGTCTGCCTCCTCCCGTATGTTGTATATCATGAGCGTCTTGTGCCTAGGTATTTTTCCCTCCTTGTGAATTTTCTCAGGTTTACAAATCCCTGAATTTCAGGGGCTATTAGTGGTCAAATTACTCATTTTCCACTTGTAAAATTTATCCCTGAGGTAACTTAAGTCTGTTCTCCACTCATGGAGTCATGGTCAACTGTTTTCAACCTGATTGTTCCATTTGTCCTCCAACAATTAATATATAAAAAGATTTATCTTTTACATGTGTCACAGTCAAAGAGTTAGTTGGGAAAATCAAATCTTTTCCCAACAGTCAAAATAATTAATTACACATAATCAAATTCCAAATTTGGATTTTCCATAAATGGAAAAAAAATTCCAAATACTAATTTTCCAAAAACCGAAATTTATTACTAAGTGCATACAGACTTTAATAATTAATTATTTTTGGGGGGGATATTACACTGGTGGTTTTTGATGCTCCGCATTGCTTGGTTTTGAAGGAGTCATACAGTCTAACTCTCTTCCTCGCGCAGGTATGGTTCCTTATTCTTCCATCCATGATGGTTTCTCTGCCCTTCGAATCAATTTTTGGATGATGATTGCTCGAGGTCTATGTCTGTCTTAAGCTATTATGGGGTTTTTGATCTTTGTATTGGTGTTGTATCCATGAATATTATGGTGATTAGTCTGGATGGTTGGAATTTTAAATAAAATAATGGTTATAATCTCTCCGCTCTGTGTAATCTTTGTATGGGTTATGGATAAAATAGCAGTGAAATATGCTCGATTGGCTTGGGTTTTTGAGTATGGTTCTCTATGGAAATTTATTGCTATGTTTGACAAGTTCTAATATTTGTTCGTGGGTATTACAACCGCTATCTGTGTTAATATTTTCTACTCCTTCTTCATTTCTGTGGTTGAGATGTTTTGATTCTATGATTGAAAGGTGAATTGTTGAAAGTTGAATTTTTTTTTTTTCCTTGACTTGGTAAAACTCCGAGCAATTAATTATCATAACATTGCCCTCACTCACACTGTTGTCTAGAAAGTAATGCATAGTTGGAGTTCACATCACTCATAAGTTAAATGGGAGCATTATATAAGTTTTTGGTTGGGCATGGGTTGTGCTTGGACACTCATTTTGCTATGTTGTTTAAGGGTCTGCTTCTTTTCGTTCTCTGTTGGAGGTGGATGACTGTCATTTGGTAACCCTCACGGGTGAGATTATGATTACTTGTTATATGTCTGTGGTAATTTTTGAAAGACACAAGTTGTCTGTGTTTTCGAAGACTTCTTCCTTTGATTGATCCACCCGTTGTTAATCTCCATTTGCTATGTTAAACCCTAAATACAATCTTGATATCATTTCAATCTAGTCAAGGATAAAAAGACACATGTATGTGCCTGGTTGATTGGGCACGATTTGGCTTTGTTTCTCGTTGAAAATTTTAAAAGAAGTATGTACATGCTAATTTATGTGAAGGTTGGGCTGATGATTTGCATGTTATTTGTTGAATGTTATTCAAATCAATTCTTATGTTGATTATATTTTAATGAGATTTGAATGAGATCTGTGTGTGAAAGGATTAGGGTATGATTAAGAGTTTTTTTGCGCAGTTGATTATGCCGAAAAATGTTTGAATAATGGACAAATGGTGGTTAATATTGTGCATATTCTTATTTGATTTTAAAGAATAAATAATGGATATAAATGGTTGGAATCATTGTGCGTTTTCTATTGGTTTTAAAAGAAAAATAGATTTAGCATTCAAGTTATATAACTATTATATAGATGCAAAGGCTATTGTAATTGAGTATTTATGGGCATGTGAATTGTTTCTTGGAAGTCAACAAGCAACATGTAAAGGAAGTAACAATTTAGATGGTGGCTTTGAAAAGTGAATGTTGATTGAATTGTGGAGGTCTGAACACAATTATGTTTGATTGTTGGATTTGATTTATTTTTATATGAACAATATCCATATTATTTCCATGTCATGCTACCACTTTTCTCTCATTATATTCCCTTCGTCATCCCAATTTCATTTTTAATATTCCTGTTCTGTAAAATAAATTAAAAAGGTATGTGTAACAACGAAAAACGATATCTCACAACAATTATTAGCAACTGATTTTTTGGTATATTTTACACAGTCAAATTATTTAATTAATTGTTGAGCAATATTCACGTAATTATCCCCTCTCATTAAATCACCTTTCACTCATTACACTCCCTCCACATGTCCCATGGACCATGTCACTCCCATCTCACTTGAAAATTATTAAATAGTTTTTTATGGATTAATTTGCATATATCTTGTGTCAATTTCTAAGCCAATTATTGATTCATGCAAGTAGAATGTCATGTATGGTTTATTAAGGGATTAGTTACTGACGAATTTCTACTATAGGATGAGTTTCTTTAGTAGAGGTATCCATGGTAGAAATAATAGAGGAAGAGGAAACTAGAACATAGGGCCTAGAAGGCCTAGATTCTCCATTCATTTTGATGTTGATCCCCAGGAATTGAACCAGTTGTTCCAAGATGGGTTCTTTAACTCAATCGGGAAAGGAATAGTACAACCTCGACCACAGAGACCTCCCTTCCAGCCTCAGAACATCCATGGTATTCTTGTGCCTCTTCATATGTCTATGCAACCGGAAGTCCCTGCAAATGATGGATGGAAAGATATTGTCAATCCGATTGTCTCTCACCATCGCAGCTGGCCCAATTTTCTAGTACCTCCTCCACCAAATCTAAATCCTAATGTTTAGATTTCCCCCGTGAATTCACCTGTTGAATCCTCACATGCTAGTAAATGGCTTAAAATTGATGTCCCGTTGTGCAAGATAAAGACAAAGTTGTTGCCTCCCCTTTAAATGACTCTTCAAAATCCATGTCCTCTCGCATGCATATGAAGGATTATTATTCTCATGTAATTAGTGAAATACAACCTCAAGGTTCAAATCAACCTCGGGCTACTTCTGAAAAATGAAAAGGGGACAAGAGTGATAAAAGAAAGATTCCCTCTGAGAGTGGAAAGTATGGCTTTTAATTTATGTGTTTTTATGATTGAGTTGATGAAGACAATGGTATGCATAAATTTTGGACAACAAGTTGTTTTTTGGATAATATGGATTATGTGGATATTTATATATATATTTGGATATGATTTAAATTATTTGTGATATTTAAAGATTCAATTTTGAAGGTATCTGAGGGAGTTACAAGGGTGGCATGTATTGACATGATTATCCATTTATGTTTTATCTTATGATTTGAAAAGAATAAATGAAGGGAGTCACAAGGGGTCCCACCTACCTAGTTATTATTAATTAAAGACCCTTAACTATTATTATTATTATTTCTCTTAAACTAAATTAGTTAATTCAAACAAACTTAACTAAATAACGTAGTTGAACTGCTTCAAATTATTTGGAAGGAATAAAAGATAAATGAGAAGAAGAAACACGAGGAGAATAGAAGGAGAAAGCAAGACTAAGGTTTGTTCTTTTGATTTCATGAGATAGTTCAGTTTTCATTCATTCTTGAGTTTATTTAAAGCCTAATTCTCTTTTTGACAACATGGTCCTATTGTAGACAACAAGGTTAAAAAAGGAACTATGCATGTTTAGCTTCTGCAACAAGGACCATGGTTCAGAACCTGCAAGAGGCCTACACAATGGGATATGTGGGCATAAGCTTACACAGAATCAATGCAGTTGTGGATGGTCGACAAGATGATCACCAGTCCACTGTAGTGGAAGTTGAAGGTAACGTTAACAATAATTGTGTTTCTATTTTAATTGATCAAGTAGCTACTTTGAGTTATGTTGCTTGTGGTGTAGTGGGTAAAATCAATCTTAAGAAATTAAAGCATACACAATCTTGGCTAGTACAACTAGCAACAAGAACAAAAAGAAAGATAACATATTTCATTTCTGATTGTGAACTCAGTTTAGGTGGTCAAAACACAAAGTTAAATCTGAATATTCTACCGTTAGGGTCTTATGTTATAATTATTGGGATGGATTGGTTAGATAAGCATAAATCAATTTTGGATTGTTATGAAAAATCACTTACTTACAGAGATGAAAACAACACTGCTAGGACAATACAAGACATACGAAAACCAGTCTCAGTTAGGCAGATTTCAACAATGAATTTTAAGAAGTACATGAGTAAAGGTTGTCAGATTTATGCTATCCAAGTTGTTGGGTTATGAAAAAGTATAAATATATTCCTTTTTCCCATAGTTCATGATATGATTTTGATTGATTCTTTAGATAATTAGGGATATATAGGAAAGAATATGATTAATATGTCTCTTAAGGTTGTTATTAAAGTTTTATTAAATAGATTCTAAATTACGATTGGAATGGTTTGATTTTGTTGCAGAATTGGATAAATAACTGTTAAAGATAATCAAAGAGATTTTGGCTATTCGCAAACTATTGGAGGTTGAAGAATTTTTAGGCGTAAATCAGTTTGAAGATAATGCATTTTCTATATTGTAATTTTATAATAGTAAAGCAATCCTGAGGATCTTTCGATCCTCAGGATAGCTTGATTTACCCAAACTATTGTAATATATAAGAGGGTAATAGATCCAGAAAAACAGAGGGAAAAAAACGCATTCAAGGAATTAGATTCAGAATTGTTTTGCACAAGCAGTTTTTGTAAATGTTTTACCAACTATGGAATCAATGAAAGTTTTGAGTGTTTTTATCATTTTTGTGCTCTGAGTTTCTCATAGTAGTACTTATGAAGACCAAGAGCCCAGTCTGAAGGAGTTACTGTCTCATTCTGTAATTGTATCAGTTTGAAGTTTGATTTCCATTGTATGATTCATATCTCTTTTACAATATCCAAGGATAAATGCATAAGTGTGTTAATGATTTTATGATTGGTTGCGTATAGAAGACAGACATTTCCATTAGTTATTAATGATTGCTGTTATGATTTCCATTTCTAAATTTATTGCTTGACATTTCCTCACATTTTCATCTGCGCTGCTCCTTTTCCTTAGATTTACGATTGTTGTTCCTTTCGATTAAAGTTACAATAGTTGTTCCTTTCAGTTAAAGCTACAATAGCTGTTCCTTTCGACAAAGTTACATTAGCCGTCCCTTCCAATTAGATTATAATTGTTGTTTCTTTTTGCAGATAGAGTAATTTGTCATTTCCTTTCCAGTAATCAGAATTCATAATTGATAGTTAATTTTGCAAGTCCTTAGTTAGATTCAATCACGACTTTCTAGTTAAGTGAATTCAATAGATTAATTAGTTCCTTTCCATTTTCACAGCATCTTAGTAATCATATTTCAATTTCATTTAGTTCTTAGAATCTTAGGTGAACGTTTGAGGAACTTGATTGTTGATGAACTCAGATTTGGTGTAGCTACACAATTTTAGGCTACTTGCATAGACTTTGCTGATATTCTTGAGATAAAAGACGAATCTCCGGGTTGATAAATTAATTTTAAACTAAAGTTGTTTTTAGGACATCTTTGGACACCAACATTTTGGCGTCGTTGCTAGGGAGAATGTCAAAGGTAGCATAGGTTGTGTCTCTGGAGGACCAGGTATTGAAGACGGAAGGTAAGAACCTACGCAGGTAATCAATAAAATGCTTATGACAACACTTACCTCCAGTTGAAACTTAAGAGGCTTGTAGGTGCTTTCTTTTGTTGAAATTTCTTTTATTGTTGTGTGAAGTGTGTATGCCTAGAAAAAAGGATCTTAAAAAAACAAAACCCCCACAAAAAATTACCAAAACCCAGGGTTCGGTGATCCCTAGAAGAAGCACTTTCATAGACAAAATCATCAAAAAGGGTGAATCTCAAGCTTCGGTTGGACCTATGAAAGGACCCACCCGAATCCCTCAGGTAGTAGTTTCACCAACTACGACCCATGTTGAGATTCATAGCAAAACTAAAGGGACTGAGCAAAGATTTCAGAATACAGATCCCCCACCACTCAACCCCTTAGAAGAGGGAATCTCTAATAATCTGGAGGAGGGAATAGGAGAAAATAGCAGGGTTACCAAGACATACCCACCACCACCACCACCTAATACTGAGTCTCCTGCGAAAGAAGAAGGCATATCCGAAATCCCAGATAAAGAGAGTGCAGTCAAATTCCTTGGAAGACCAAATAATCAACAATTTCAAATAGAATACCCGGATCAAGAACCTCCTAAAGTTTTTTGGCACATTTTCGATCAAATGGCACAAGAAAATCAACAACAACCCCAGACCTCCACATTGGAGTATCCAATTGTTGATCCAATTTCCAATGCCCCCATGAAAGCAATCCCCTTACAAAACCTGCCAACCTTCCATGGACTGATTTCAGAAGACCTGGATGCATTCCTATTTGAATTTGATGTCCTATGTAGAGGGTATGATTACACCTCTGAACCCCAAAAATTAAAACTATTCCTCTCTACCTTGAATGGAGCAGCCCTACGATGGTTCATGGGATTGGGAGGTGGAACCATCAATTCATGGGACTAGATGAAACAAACCTTCTTGTTAAAATATCAGGATTATTGCAGAACTAGAGACCTAAAAGATGAAATCTTTCAAATGACGCGAAAGAAAATGAATCATTAGAAGAATATGTCGAAAGATTTCAGTATAATTTGCAAAGATCACTCTATGGTACATTACCAGGTGAAGTACTCGAAGTAACTCTCATTAAAGGTATGAGAGATGAATGGGTAGAAACATTGAATTTAATGGGGAAAGGTGACATTTATCAGGAAACTTATGAAGATATTGTTCTATTGTGTATCACGTTATCACGAGGAAGTACATGGACCAGGTTAGGAATGTCGATGTCCCTCACAAGAAATAACAATATCTCTAGTGGGGGTGTTACGCGAGATGAAGTCGGTAATCTCCTAGAAAACTTTAAAACATATATTTTTAGCACTCTAACTACATAATTGGATGTATTGCAGGCCAAACAAAAAAAGGTAGAGGTAGAGTAGACCTTGGTTATATTTTGCCACAGGTGCAGAAAAAAACACGGCATAAGGGAATGCCCCTTGGATATAGTTCGGGTTTGTGCTATTTGCGCCAAGGATCACGACACAGAGGAATTCCCATCACTCCCTGGATTGAAATTTATATTCAAAGAAGCAGAAGAGAAAAGCAAAAACATTATATCTGATGGATCAATGCCATCAGTGGTAGTCTCGGCCTCAAAATACATTTCAGGACCCTTCCTCTCTCTTTCCTAGACAATACAATCAATAAAAAAATCCTGGACAGTATAATCAACAGCAAAATTTTGGTAGCACATGGCAGGGTCGACCATTTACTAATTAGAACTGACAGCCCCAACAGTACCCACCTGCAATTCCTACCTGGCCAAACCAGTTTTCCACAAACTCCAAATGGAAAAATCAACCAACTACAAGTTCCAATTGGTCAAATTCACAATACCCCACCTCATCCTGGAAAAATTCGAATAATACCTACCCCCCACAATAGCCTAACTCGACTGCCCAAAACCCAAATTGGAACCAGAACTGGCAACACCCCATGGGGATGAATAACCAACCTATGGGGGTGACCTCTCAAACACAACCTCCGTTACAAACTCCAATCCCATTGCCCCAATCACAATTGCGCCCTCAATTACCTGCCCAAACCCACATGAATCCCAATAACAGACCAACTCATCTCGTCCAGATTATGGAAAGTGGATAAGGGGAAATCAATTCAGTAGGGTGCAATGAACTTCAGTTAAGATCGGGGCACATCATCTCTCCTGAACAAAATGACGTTCCCCAATAACAGGGGAATGAAAAACAACGAGCAATAACACCCTCGACTGTGGTGATAATAGAAGAAATCAGGTAAGGGAGGAACACAGTCGAATCAAAAGACTCTGATAAGGATGCAATTTTCTCCCCTCCGTTCCCCGAAAGATTGATGATAGCGAAACCCACCGTATATCCTGACTTCGACATTGTAGGGGAACTCAGGAATTTATACATCAAAATTCCACTCCTGCAAGCTTTGCAAGACATACCGATATATGAAAAGACAATCAAGGAGCTATGTGGGAGGAAGCCCGTCAGAAAAATAAAAAATTCATCATCAACAGTTCATGTAGTGGGAGCCTTATCTGATCTAATTTTGGGTAGAGAAACACCAGTTAAATATGCAGATCCAGGGAACCCCATAGTAACAGTTCATATTTAGGGTTGTTCCTTTCCAAATACCCTAGTTGATTTGGGGGTGACCATCAATATTCTAACTATGGAAACCTGCAATGCCCAAGGTCTTCACTCTTTGGACCCAACCCCGATTATGTTGCAATTGGTCGATTGATCAGTGGTCAAACCACTCAGCACACTACATGATATAGCCATTTCAGTTGATTCTTGGGAATATCTCATAGATTTTCTCATCATCAACCCAAAATGTGGACTTGAAGGGCATCCATTGATATTGGGCAAACCATGGCTCACGACAACTGATGCGTACATAGGCTTCCGATTAGGTACAATGACAATTTCTTGAAGAGGAGTTACAAGGAATCTCATCTTATATCCTCCAGCCAAACCTAGTCCAACGATTGTACACCCGCAATTGCCACCGCCACGATATCCTGAGAAGGATCTACGTGCCCCATTAACGATGGAAGAAGCCATCAAGCACAAGAATCAACTAGAGGATGATGTAATCAGTGGGTTTGTTAACAACCCAACCACTGTAAGTAACCCAACATGCCAGATGCTCCAAGTTGTTCTAGACCATGAAGCACTGGGCGACCCACTCGAAGATTTAATGGAACAACAAATTTCGACTACCGCTGTTCACAAAAACAAATCCATTGAGATCCCACCAGGGAAGTCTTTGAACATTAATGCCAACCTAGAAGAGAAACAACAACAAAATCTAATCCAAACTCTCTCTAAATACCAGCAAGCTTTTGCCTGGGAGTACTTTGATATGAAAGGTATTAATCAATGACTCTGCACACACCGCATTTATATTGAGAAAGATGTCCGACCTATCCGACAATCGTAAAGAAGACTGAACCCTCACCTCATAGATATTGTTAAAGAAGAGCTACAAAAGATGTTGGACATAGATTTTATATACACTATCTGAGATAGTCGATGGGTTTCCCCATTAGTCATCGTCCCAAAGAAAAACGGGAAGTGGCGAATCTGCGTTGATTACAGGGAACTAAACAAAGCTACTCAAAAAGATCATTTTCCATTACCTTTCATCGATTGGGTCCTGGATACCTTGGCATGGAAGAAATTCTTCTCTTTACTAGATGGTTTTAGCGGCTACAATCAGATCCAGATTACCCTAGAAGATCAGGATAAAATGACATTCACATGTCCCTCGGGTACCTTTGCCTATAAAGTATTGCCCTTCAAACTTTGTAATGCTCCAGCTACATTCCAAAGGGCCATTCTGAGCATATTCAGTGTACTGATTAGTGAAGGGCTCGAAGTGTACATGGATGATTTCACCCCATACGACGATGACTTCGATCAAGCCTTGAATAATCTGAAGAAGGTATTTGAATGGTGCATCGCTACCAGGTTATGTTTAAGCCACGAAAAATGTCACATGATGATGACATAAGGTGTGGTATTAGGGAATTACATTTCTGTAGATGGAATTAGAGTAGACCCATAAAAAATTGAGGTAATTCTTAATCTACCTACTCCACACACACAAACTGAGGTACACAGTTTCCTTGGTGCTTCATGATATTATCACATATTTATGCCAATTTTTTCAAAAACCGCTGTGCCTTTACATGCTTTGACAGGTAATGTAGAATTTCAATGGTCTGACAAATGCAATGTGGATTTTGTAGGACTCAAGAAACTGATCTCAATAGCGCCAGTGTTGAGGGGACCTAATTGGGAAATACCATTTCAAATTTCCATCGACGCCTCAGACATTGCCATAGGCGTTGTTCTGGGACAGGAAGAAGAAAAGAAACCCTATGCCATTTATTTCATTAGCAAGAATCTAACTCCAGCTAAACTTAATTATATAGTAACAGAGAAAGAGTTCTTAGCTGTTATACATGCCATCAATAAATTTCGTCATTATATAACAGACTATCTAGTTGTCCTATATACTGATCATTTTTCCATTAGATATCTAGCTAATAAACCAATCACTAATGGATGGGTCACTCAATGGTTGTTATTATTGCAGGAATTTGATATCACCATCAAAGATCGACCTGGGAGAGAAAATATTGTCGCGTACTTCCTGTCCCGATTCCCAAAAATAGACGACTCATTAACAACTGAGGATCAATTCCTGGATGAGCATCTGTTTGTTGTCGACACAAAACCACCTTGGTACGCTGATGTAGAAAACTATCTAGCAGCGAGAATATTACCAACGCATTTATCATCAAATGAAAGACAACAGATCGTCCAACGTAGCGTATGATTCACTTGGATCAATGGATATCTTTTCCACACAGGAGCTAATCTGCAGATCTGGTGATGTGTACGAGAGGAAAAAATCTATGGCATACTAAAAGCAAGACATGAATAGCCCTGTGGGGGGCATTTTGCAGACCGCAGGACTAGACACAAAATCTTATAGATGGGCTATTATTGGCCCTCAATATTCAGAGATGCCAAGAAATATGTCCAGACATGCGACCGCTGTCAGCGATGGGGAAACCAGGTCAGGCTGATGAAATGCCCTTGAAAACACAACTAGTTGTAGAACCATTTGAAATATGGGCACTAGAATTTGTCGGCTCCTTTAATCCAAAGTCAAACCAAAAGGTCTATGTTCTTGTTGCAACAGATGACATGACCAAATGGGTAGAGGCGGAAGATTTACCAAATGCAACAGAAGAGGTAGTCATCAAATTCATTTTCAAATTATTTGTACGGTATGGACTACCTAGAGAAATAATTATTGATGGAGTGTCACAATTTACAGGCCATAGAATCACATCCACCCTAGACAACTATCACATCAAGTACATAGTTACTTCTCCCTACCACCCACAAGCAAACGGGCAAGTATAAAGCACCAATAAGGTCCTAGAGGCAATTCTGACAAAGACTGTCTCAACAAACTGACAAAATTGGGCTACTGAGCTCCCAAATGCCTTATGGTATTATCATACAACCTGGCGTAACACCACTGGCTACTCTCCTTACCATCTAGTCTATGGTAAAGAACCCATATTCCCAATAGAATTCGAGATCAAGACCCTAAGAATGACCCAGGAAATTGGACTAAATCTTACAGAAGCACATAAACGATGCCTTCAACAACTCAATGAATTGAATGAAGCATTCTTGTCTACTGTGGAACGCATAGCTCTTATCCAGCGACAGAGAGCAACCTAGCACAATAAGCATATTAAGAAGAAATCATTCAAGAAAGGAAATTGGGCGCTCCTCTATGATTCCAGATTTTAGGACTTTTCTGGGAAATTACAGACACGATGGCTAGGGCCGTATGAAAGTAATGAAGTCCATGATAATGACATAGTTACCTTGAGTACCATCGATGGGTTTGGATCACCCTTTCTGGTCAATGGACACTCGTTGTGACTTTACCACCAACTACCTTCAAAAGATTCTTTCTATCAAGAAGTAAGTAAAGACCCTATGGTGTAGATTTAAGTTGGCTGGGAAGGTAATCCAACTACCCCAACTCCATAAATGATGTATTCTGTTTATATTGTACATACTGTACATAGTTTTCCAACTGAGTGGTTAGTTTTTCTTTGTTTTATAAAAAGTCACCTAAGAAGCAAGAATCATGACAGATAACTACAATTAGAACCTTCTTCTGTTCCATACTCCCGTCTTGTTTTATCATACAGAATCTGTCTTTTACATGTTCATGACGATGTTGTTCCTTTCTCGCATGCTTGTTGTTCCTTTTTGAATGGAACCACTGTTGTTCCCTTTCTCGCGTGCCTATTGTTTCCTTTTTGAAACAGAACAACTGTTGTTCCATTTTCGCGCAATTGTTGTTCCTTCTCGCACGTCTGTTGTTCCTTTTTGAACGAAACAACTGTTGTTCCTTCTCACACAACTGTTGTTCCTTTTCACGCACCTGTTGTTCCTTCTCGCGCAACTGCTATTCCTTCTTGCGCAACTGATGTTCCTTTTTTTGAACGGGACAATTGTTGTTCCCTTTTCGCACACCTACTGTTCCTTTTCTGAACAGAACAACTATTGTTTCTTTTTGCACGATTGCAGTTCCCTTCTTTATCATACAACCATTAGTCATTCCTCCGTAAGTGCGACTTTCATCAAATAATTTTCACCACCACTACCTCTAATCGTCATTACAATGATCTGTCATTATTTTGTGGATGGTCCCACACACCTTATCATTTTTTTTTTGTGTGGAATAAACTCTCTGAAATATCTTAAACCTTGTTCATAATCAATCGCCACCATAAGTTGTTTCTTTCCCTTATATATAAAAATATACCTGAATGATATTCTGCCTCTATATTATAAGGAGTCTTCAACACACTTTTACTTGGCATCTTTACACTTCCTTATACCATCCCTTACTCTTAAGGAGTAGATGAGCCTCCCTTATATATATATATATACATACAATAAAATGTTCGCATAAAGAACAGGGGGTCTCATCATGAGCCAACCTACCATGATCATAGGATACTAACCTAAGTGACATTCCCATTATGGCTACCACACCAGGGCAATGGCCTTTGACATTTTCTTTTGTCAAAGGACAAGAGGTCTCATCACGAGTTGGCTTGTTCACTTCAGTTATAATCTAGTGAGTGACATTATCATCATCTGGCCAACAAACCAGGATAATGGTCTTTTTGGGAAAAGACAATTCAAATATTAAGAAAAGATGCAAATAAATAAAAATACACAACAACAACCTTTTTCATAAAAAATGGGGGGTCTCATCATGAGACAACCTACCACAATCATAGGATACTAACCTAAGTGATATTCCCACTATGGCTACCACACCAGGGCAATGGCTTTTGACATATTCTTTTGTCAAAGGACAAGAGGTCTCATCACGAGTTGGCTTGTTCACTTAAGTTATAATCTAGTGAGTGGGGTTATCATCATATGGCTACCAAACCATGATAATGGTCTTTTTTAAAAAGATGATTCGCATGTGTATTAAGGATACATGCTCATCCAAGGGTTAAAAGGAAACCCTACCAAGGCTATGGACGCCTATGGACAGTAGCGGCTTTGCCTGTGGTATGGAAGATTATCTCAAAATACCAAGTTTCTGTGTGTCACTAGATCTCCCTTACTCAAAAAAGGAGGCTATCATATCAGTTATACTCAATCACTGGGAAAAGTAACAATATTATGTTATGTGGACTATTAAAAAAAATGAACAGATTTAATTTATTTTTGATTGATTTCTCCATAAATCATTTTTTTTTTCACATAGGTGTGATAAATTTACAAATTCCACACATCAAATGACTATCGTTTAAATGATTTTTGGTGGCATGTGTCTTTTTGAAAATGATATATGATTAGCCCTACTCGCGGCGACAATGCAATCATTACCTCTCACCCGAAATAACTGCACTCATTTCTCCCGCCTACACTGACGGTCGAGGACGACCTCTACATTAATGAGGGGGGTGCTCGACACACTTCCCGACCAGCTGTAATGATTGTAATAAATACAAAACCCACATCTTTATACATTCACTATTACTGATATTTTCCATTTCTGACATCTGTTTCTCCAAAGCTGGTCTAACCGAATTTGTAAACAGGAACGATAGTCATTCTTTCTTTCTCACAGAAATATGGGTGGCAGAAGTGTGCATAGAGAACTGACATTACTCCAGATTACAGAAAAGGCAAGAGAAATCCTACATCGCCTAGGGTGGACCGAGTACTTCATCCGCTTGCAAGGTTATGACACAAATGTCACGCTCGGATTCTTTCAAAACCTGCAAGGAGAAATCTCCATGGTCCAAAGAATACAAATTTTTGTTACCCCAGAAATCATAGCATAAGTCACAGGCCTCCCTAAAACAGGCATTCAATGGACAGGGAAATACATGAAGCTGAGGGAAGCCGTGGAATGTTTCACAGAACCGGGGGAAGAATTGGACAAAAAAGGAAAGGGACTTAATCCCAGTATCCTCAGTGAACTGTGGAAGAAATTGGCGGGGATAGTTCAACGCTACATCACCTGCAATGGACGGTACGATGTAATTTGTCCATGCCATCTCAAATTACTGGAATTCTTGAAGCAACGGTTAGTACTTGATTTACCTTTCTTCCTGCATACCATACTACATGAAGTTGCCTTGAGAACAAAAAAGTCCAAGGATCATGTTACTGTCATTAGCCACCATAGATTAGTAAAAATAATAGTGGATAAAGCATTGAGTCAAACTCAGTTGACTTGGAAGAATTTGATTGAGGGCAATAGACCTCCAAAACTGGAGCAAGCGACCACCACCCAAACAAAAATTCCACCACCTTAGATCGAAGTTGAAGCAGAACCCGCTCAAATCATTGAGGCCCAAACCTCATAGACTCAAGCATTAACAAAAATAAAGAAGAGAACAATGGTTTCTCTTAGATCCCCCCCTAGGACAAGGAAGAGAAGGAAACAAATTTAGGAAACAACAGAAGCAGTTCAAGATGCAATAGAGCACCCTGAAGAACTTCAGAGTTTCATAGAACAACCTTTACAGGAAAATGTTCAAGAAATTGAGAAAACATAGTAGACAACACAAAAGGATAATCAGAGAGACACCCAACCTGTAGCAGAGCACCTGACAAGACACTTTTTGAAGAGCTATGAGATAGAAATAGCTCAGTTTTTGGGGAATTTAGGAACCTTAACTGATAGGGATGAACATAATCTGGAAAAAGAACCAGAACTAGCCTCCTCTTCAAAACGAGCTGAGGACTTGCCTAACATTGAAATGTCTTTTCCAAACGACACAACATAGTAATAATTTCTTTTTGAAACAGGATACCCTCTTGGACAACCAGAGAACTTGGAAGAAACAGAGGGACAACCATCTACTGAACGAAATGAAGAAGACCTCGAGATCCCTCATAAACAAAAATCAACCAAAAGCCAGAAACAAATTAGGAAATTAAAGAAAGAAAACAAATTGTTGAAGAAGAAGGCTAAGAGGGCTGTGATATTAAAGCAGAAGGTGGGAAAGCTCAAGGAGATTATCAAGGAATTGAGGAAACAGTTGGAACTAACAAACAAGATCCACAGAAGAAAGAAAAACAAAAAGGGGAGGATGCAAGGAAGAAACCCTCTTCCTAAGAAAGTAGCTAGTACAACTTCTATAGGAATACAGACAGATCCTGAGGAATTAATGGTAGAAGAAGCAACGGTTCAGGATGAAGATGTAATTCTTGTAGAAGCACAAGAGATGGTTGATAATGAGATACTGATAGCCACTCTGATTTTAGAGGAAACAACTCAACTTTTTGAGCAAAATGCTACTATTAGGAGATTGGAGGAAGAACTACTGCAGTCCCAACAAACCCTGACTCAAAACATAGGAGAATTACTGACGATAATAGAGTAGTTTCAAGAACAGAGTACTATCATGAATAGACTGGAAGCAGAGCTTTCACAGACCCAACAAGCATTAATTCGCTCCAGAGAAGAAATGAATGAATATCAAGCATCCCAATCTCGGGCACAGGGTGCCATCATTCATGAGCTAAAAGAAGAATTGGGACAAGCCCAACAAACATTGATTCAATCCAGGGAGGATATGAGTGCTATGGAAGAACACCAAACATCTCAATCTCAGGCACATAGTGTCATCATCAATAGACTAAAAGAAGAACTTACACAAGCACAACAAGCATTGGTCCAACACCAACATGAAATGGTAACTAGAACTGAATATCAAAGGGTTGTTAAAGAATTGAAGGATATGACAACAACATAGGGTGAGACTTATTTTTCTCTTAGCAGAGCCCAAGAGGAGACCAAAAAGGTGCAAACCCAATTGGAAGAAGATTTGGAGCAAATCAAACACATCTGTGATGTCTACTCTGATGCCATCAATTGCAGAGCCCCTGCCACTAATTATGTTTTATTCTTGCTAGAACGATATCTATTGTTGAGTATAAAGGCCATTAGAGTAGGTAAACCCATTTCATTTACCACTATTCCAGAATTTATTTCATGTTTCAGAGATCAGGAAGAGAAGGTACAATACCTTCTGTGTGAATTATATTTCCATAATATCATTTTGGATGAAGTTAGAGGAGACAACCCTGACCTCTTCATAGGGGACATACAGTTCTAGGCATTCCTGTCCTTTACTAGGAACCATGTCAAATGGGGTAAGGCTCACAAAATGTTCATAAATAGAAAAACTGGTTTAGATCTTTGGATTAGAGGAGAGCCCCTGAAATCCTTCCCAGCCATCATGCGACACAAGACCTTCATGAAAAGGGTAGGGGTTGTGGACTCATTGGATCCTATCCATTTACATGTCATTCGCTCAGGTCTCACATATTTTGGAGAATTCAAGGAAGAAGCTCTTGTTGCTTCCAAGCTAAGATGGGATGTATCCTCCGATGAGGTTAAAAGTAGAGAGCCCTTTGGATATAGAAATTTCTTTGCAACAACCTTCAGAGTAGAAATATATGCTAGACTACTCCAGGAGGAAGGACCTGGTTGGATGGGATGCAGGTATAACCCCCCTCTCCTCTGGTTTCCTCTAGAAGTTTACCAGAAGGATTTCCAAATTAATAAAAAGAGACAGGAAGCCTCTTTTGACGAAATCAAAAGAAACCATGGTTTCAGGAGACCTGGTGAACCTACTTTTCCTCCCTACAGTATAACTAGTTTATATGAAAGACTCTAGCTTGCATGATGACATGAAAGAAGGTAAGATGGGGGGTATGTTGGGTTACGTAAAAGGTATAAATATCTTCCTTTTTCCCACAGTTCATGATATGATTTTGATCGATTCTTTAGATAGTTAGGGATAGATAGGAAAGAATATGATTAATATGTCTCTTAACGTTGTTATTAAAGTTTTATTAAATAGATTCTAAATTACGATTAGAATGGTTTGATTTTGTTGCATAATTGGATAAATAATTGTGAAAGATAATCAAAGAGATTTTGGCTATGCGCAAGCTATTGGAGGTTGAAGAGTGTTCAGGCGCAAAGCAGTTTGAAGATAATGCATTTTCTATATTGTAATTTTATAATAGTAAAGAAATCCTGAGGATATTTCGATCCTCAGGATAGCTTGATTTACCCAAACTATTGTGATATATAAGAGGGTAATAGATCCAGAAAAAACAGAGGGAAAAAAACACATTCAAGTAATTAGATTCATAATTGTTCTGCACAAGCAATTTTTGTAAATGTTTTACCAGCCATGGAATCAATGAAAGTTTTGAGTGTTTTTATCATTTTTGTGCTCTGAGTTTCTCGTAGAAGTACTTCTGAAGACCGAGGGCCCAGTGTGAAGGAGTTACTGTCTCGTTCTGTAATTGTATCAGTTCGAAGTTTGATTTCCATTTTATGATCCAGATCTCTTTTACAATAGCCAATGATAAATGCATAAGTGTGTTAATGATTTTATTATTGGTTGCATATAGAAGATAGACATTTCGATTAGTTATTAATGATTGCTATTATGATTTCCATTTCTGAAGTTATTGCTTGACAGTTCCTCACATTTTCATCTGCGTTGTTCCTTTTCCTTAGATTTACGATTGTTGTTCCTTTCGGTTAAAGTTACAATAGTTGTTCCTTTCAGTTAAAGCTACAATAGTTGTTCCTTTAGGCAAAGTTACATTAGCCGTCCCTTCCGATTAGATTATAATTGTTGTTTCTTTCTGTAGATAGAGTAATTTGTCATTTCCTTTCCAGTAATCAGAATTCATAATTGATAGTTAATTTTGCAAGTCCTTAGTTAGATTCAATTACTGCTTTCGAGTTAAGCGAATTCAATAGATTAATTAGTTCCTTTCCATTTTCACAACATCTTAGTAATCAGATTTCAATTTCATTTAGTTCTTAGAATCTTAGGTGAACGTTTGAGGAACTTGATTGTTGATGAACTCAGATTTGGTGTAGCTACACGATTTTAGGCTACCTGCATAGACTTTGCTGATAATCTTGAGATAAAAGACGAAACTCTGAGTTGATAAATTAATGTTAAACTAAGGTTGTTTTAGGACATCTTTAGACACCAACACAAGTGACATATGTTGGAAAAAGAAAATTAACCTAGCCTAGAATATTTTGCCGCCTTACATGAATTTAGAGATTTGTTTGTAGACGAAATACCTGAAATACCCCTAAGAAGAGAGATAGACTTCTCTATCAACCTACTTCCTGGATCAATCCCTATATCTAAGGCACCCTACAAAATGATTTAACCTGAATTAACAAAGTTAGAATTTCAACTACAAGAACTGTTTGATAAGGAATACATCAGACCAAGTGTCTCACTGTGGGGAGCACCAATCCTTTTTGTTAAAAAGAAAGACAAAACTCTAAGAAATTGCATTGATTATAGACAGTTAAAAAAAATGACTATTAAGAACAAATATCCCCTACCCAAAATCAATGACCTGTTTGAACCAGTGGGAGGGGCAAAGATTTTTTCTAAATTGGATTTAAGATCTGGTTATCACCAGGTCAGAAAAAAGGATGAAGACATAAGTAAAACAACATTTAGAATGATATATGGACATTATGAATGTTTTGTTATATCGTTTGGTCTCATAATGCACCAACAACATTTATGTGTTTAATGAATAGCATTTTTAGTCTGTATCTAGATAAGTTTGTTTTGGTATTTATTGACGACATCCTCGTGTATTCAAAAATAGAAGAAGAACACGCAGAACATCTAAGGATAGTATTGCAAACTTTAAGAAAACACAAGATATATGCAAAATTTGACAAATGTGACTTTTACCAAAAGAAAATACAGTACCTAGGACATGTAATATCTGAAGAGGGTATTGCAGTTGACCGAGAGAAAATAAGAGCCATCATGAAATGGTCTATCCCTAAGGATGTAACAGATATTTGGTCATTCATGGGAATCACCGGGTACTACCACAGATTTATAGAAGGATTCTCTAAGATTGCATACCCTATCACATCCCTAGAGAAAAAGGGAACCAAGTTTAATTGGTCATAGAAATGTCAGGACAATTTTAATAAGTTAAAAGAATTGTTAACAACCGCACCCATTTTAAGGGTAGCAGGCTCATATAAAGACTTCACAATCTACGTGGATGTGAGCAAAGAAGGTTTGGGAGGTGCCCTAACTCAAGAAGGGAACATTATTTGTTACGAGTCATGAAAACTAAAAGATCACAAACAAAACTATGTCACTCACAAATCAGAATTAGTAGTTGTAATCCATGCGTTAAAAATGTGACAACACTATATAATGGGCATAAAATTGTTTTTGCTAACTGATAACAGTGGTGTGAAATTCTTATTTAGTCAACCAGATCTTAATGCAAGGAAAGCAAGATGGTTGGCCTTCTTGAGCGAATTCGATTTCAAGGTAAGACACATCAAGGGTTAGGAAAACAAAGTGGCAGGTGCCTTAAGTAGAAGAATTCATGGGTTGTTTAAGATAAACATTAGAAGGGAATAAAACAACATTGAGCAAAGGGTAAAGGCTGCAAGTAATAATGATGAAAAATACATTAAAACAGTAGCAGATTTAAAAAATAATGCACAAAATTTAGACAAAACAAAACTCAGTTTGGACATAAATGGTCTACTAAGATTCAAAAACAGGTTGTACATACCATATTCTGTTGAATTAAAGCTCACAGTTTTGGACGAAGTACAGAAGAAGCCATATTCTGGTCATTCGGGATACCAGAAAATGGTAACAACATTGAGGAAGTTTTTTTTATTGGCCTAATATGAAAGGCAAGACAACATAATACTTATCTAAGTACCTATATTGTCAATAGGTGAAGGCTAAACAACAACACCCAGTCGGCCTGTTACAACCTCTACCTGTACCATAATGGAAGTGGGAGACTATATCCACTAGATTTTATCACAGGTTTGCCTAAAACTCAAAAACAAAATGATTCAATTATGGTAGTAATTGTTAAGATGAACAAGTTTGCACATTTTATTTCTGTGAAGTCTACTTATAAATCTATTAACATTGTTGAAAAATTTATGAAGGAAATTTTTAGACTGCATGGTATTCCTAAAATGGTGATTTCGGATAGAGATGTCAAATTTAAATCTACGTTTTGGAAAGAATTGTTTGCAGGGTTGAATACTAACTTGAATTTCAGCACCAACTACCATCCACAAACGGATGGGCAAACTGAATGAACCAACCAAATTATAGAAGATATGCTACGAATGTACGTAAGGACGAAACCAACTACGTGGGAGGAATACCTGCACTTGGTGGAATTTGCATATAATAATGGTTATTAGACATCGGCTAAGATGAGGCCATTCGAAGTATTATACGACATAAAGTGTACAACTTCAATTAGCTGGGATAAACCAGTTTACAGACTCATGGTGGGACCAGAAATTCTCCAGGAAATGGAGAATACAGTAAGAAAAGTACAAAAGAATTTAAATGAGGCACATGACAGACAAAAAAGTTACGCAGATCTGAAAAGGAGACACCAGGAATTTCAAGTTGGAGATCACGTGTCTTTAAAAGTCAAAGAAAGAAGAAGTTCATTAAATCTAGGAAACTGTTCAAATTTGGCGCCCAAGTTTTGTGGCCTCACCAAGATCTTAGCTCGAATTGGACCTATGGCATATCAACTTACACTTCTCACAAATTTGAAAGTTCATAATGTATTTCATGTTTCTTTGTCAAAAAATTATGTTCATAATCCTACTCACATGATCAATTGGAACATGGTGCAGGTGGAACCAGAAGGCGAGTTCCATGTGGAACCTCTGCACATTCTTTACAGGAGAGAAACAATACTACGGAACAAAGTCGTCACCTAGGTAAAAGTGCAATAAAAGCACATTAGTCCTAAGGAGGCCACCTGGGAATTGGAGGAATATTTGCATAAATATTATCCAGCCATGTTCCGAGAAAGGAACGAACGCCGAGGATAGTGTTGTAATGAAGAGGGAGATGATTTGATATCCCCAAATATAAATTATTATTAAAGTCTATATGCACTTAAGAATTTATTTCCATTTTTGGCAAATTCGTATTTAGAAAATTATTGTTATTTATGGAAATTCTGAATTTGAAATTTGATAAATTTGTAATTAATTATGGTGACTGTTGGGAAAAGATTTGATTTTCCCAACCAACTTTTTGACTATGACACTTGTAAGAGACAAATATTTTTATATTTATTGCTGAAGGACAAATGGAACAACCAGGTTGAAATCATCTGACCATGACTCCATGAGTGGGGAACATGCTTGAACTACCTCAGGGATGATTTTTACAAGTGGAAAATGAGGAATTTGGCCATTGGAAACCACTTAAAATCAGGGATTTGTAAAGATGTGAGAATTACCAAAGGGGAAAACGACCTAGGCACCAGATGCTTTTGATATACAACATATGGGAGGAGGCATGACACTGCTTAGTATGCTCGAGACAGGATATCACTTGTTGTTATGAACACTGTTCTGAGTGTTAGGCAAGGGGAATTCCTGATCTGAAAGAGGACTATAGCAAAGGAGGAGCATTGGAGTTCTCCCTTATGGACTCATGGACAAGCTAGAGGGTGAACGAAGCAAGTAGATTGGCTGATCCGTTCTATGGTTGGGTGGAACTTGGCCATTCCATTTGTTGTCCCAACACTTTGTTTAGATATGTACATCTACTTATTCCTTATTGAATTGTTTTATTGGTTAATGGCTGGTAGAATGAAATGAATTGTAGAATAAGCCTTTACAGTTTGAATTTATTCATTGAGTAGAGTTAAGAAAGCTACTGCGTGTGTTAGTTGTTGATGAATATGTGAAATTTCTTATTCATGTGATGTACTCTCTGAACCGCAATAAGAAAGAAAATATCAGTTCGATCTGTTGTTGATATTAGGAATATTTTGGTATAAGTGTGAATGTGGATTCAAGTATAAGCATGCATAACAATTTATTATAGATTGCTACAGGTTGAATAACCTTAAGTATAGATCTACAGGAAATGACTGTGTATGATTTTATTGGTTGCAATAAATCTAAAAAGAACATAAGTATTGCTGTGATAAGCTTAACATATACCATATATGTAGATATTTATATACATGTATACATATTCGCGTAAGGAATATTTAAATTGTACAAATACCAAACAAAAGTTTGGAGTGAATACCAGAATANATATATATATATATATATATATATATATATATATATATATATATATATATATATATATATATATATATATATGTTGCTGCCTATACAGATTTTCAGAGCTACATAAACATCTAATACACAAAAAGATTTTGATGCTTGGACCACATGAGTGTTCAAGTAAACTTCCATTGATAAGACTATACCAATAGCATACAATATTTACAGTTCGTTTATACCACATTAAAACTATAAACAAAGTTTCAATGTTATATAACACATATTACAGAGTCTACTCAATACATAACAATATTCGTTGGGTTGTAGGAAAATCTGTGTATTCATTTATAGTAAGCTAATAAATGATGTATATAGCT